>CM053029.1:159655557-159712178 GCA_028564925.1 Lithobates sylvaticus | reverse complement strand
AGAGTTCTTCCCCCTTCATTTTCACCTAATTATCTGGCCAGTAATACACTTCTGTTTAGGGTTTATCCACTGTGCATGGAGGAGCAATGAACACAGCTGCAGCATCAATCTTGGGATAGGGTGGCGTTAGATTCACTAGTAGTTTTGGATTGACTTGACTAACAATGTAAAGCTGATCTCCAGGTACACTTTTTACGCAGTTACCACGGAAGTTTTTTTTTCCTCGATTTGGGTTAAAAGATAAGTTCACTTTTTAGAAAAAAAATAATAAATGCACATTTTTTTTTTGCAGGTAAAAAGGGAGATTTTTTTTTGGAGCCTGTAAAGCATTGGTGCCATGCAGGTCCCCAGCAGATCTGCTAGTGTATCTGTGTACCCATACATCCCGTACTGGCAAGCAGATACAATCATACAGGAACTGAGAATGAACTACCACATTGCTCCACAGCATTGCGGTAGTTCATTGAAAACTACAAGCCAACAGCTGCAAAGGCTGCCGGACCTTGTCATTTTCCATTCACAGGACACTGTGAATGCATAACGCAGGTAGGTGGAGCCCCACTTGGCCACATTTTTTTATTTTTTTTTATTATGACAGCTAGTGGGGGGAGAAGATCCCAGCTAGCTGTCAGATCGGTGAATCAGGTGCCGGTCTATTCGTAACATGTTACACCCTTAACCACTTCAGCCCCGGACCATTTGGCAGCCAAAGGACCAGAGGTCTTTTTTCAATTTCGCACTGCACTACTTTAACTGGTAATTGCGCGGTCATGCAATTTTGTAACCAAACGAAATTTGCGTCCTTTTCTTCCCACAAATAGAGCTTTCTTTTGATGGTATTTGATTGCCTCTGTGATTTTTATTTTTTGCGATATAAACGGAAAAAGAGCGAAAATTTTGAAAAAAAAAGAGATTTTCTACTTTTTGTTATAAAAAAAAATCTAATAAACTCAATTTTAGTCAAACATTTGGGCCAAAATGTATTCAGCCACATGTCTTTAGTAAAAAAAATGCCAATAAGCGTATATTTATTGGTTTGCGCAAAAGTTATAGCGTCTACAAACTAGAGTACATTTTCTGGAATTTACACCGCTTTTAATTTATGACTGCCTATTTCATTTCTTGAGGTGCTAAAATGGCAGAGAAGTACAAAACCCCCCCAAATGACCCCATTTTGGAAAGTAGACACCCCAAGCTATTTGCTGAGAGGCATGTTGAGCCCATTGAATATATTTTTTTTTTTTAGTCCCAAGTGATTGAATAAAGACAAAAATAAAAAAGATTTTTTTTTTTTTTTTCAAAAAGTTGTCACTAAATGATATATTGCTCACACATGCCATAGTTATATGTGGAATTGCACCCCAAAATACATTTTGCTGCTTCTCCTGAGTATGGGGATACCACATGTGTGGGACTTTTTGGGAGCCTAGCCGCGTACGGGGCCCCGAAACCCAAGCACCGCCTTCAGGATTTCTAAGGGTGCAAATTTTTGATTTCACTCCTCACTACCTATCACCGTTTCGAAGGCCATAAAATGCCAAAATAGCACAAAACCCCCCCAAATGACCCCATTTTGGAAAGTAGACACCCCAAGCTATTTGTTGAGAGGCATGGTGAGTATTTTACAGCTCTCATTTGTTTTTGAAAATGAAGAAAGTAAAGAAAAAAATTTTTTTTTTTCTTTTTTTCAATTTTCAAAACTTTGTGACAAAAAGCGAGATCTGCAAAATACTCACCATACCTCTCAGCAAATAGCTTGGGGTGTCTACTTTCCAAAATGGGGTCATTTTGGGGGGTTTTATGCCATCTGGGCATTCCATGGCCTCCGAAACTGTGATTGGCAGTGAGAAGTGAAATAAAAAAATTACACCCTTAGAAAGCCTGAAGGCGGTGATTGGTTTTTGGGGTTCCGTACGCAGCTAGGCTCCCAAAAAGTCCCACACATGTGGTATCCCCGTACTCAGGAGAAGCAACAGAATGTATTTTGGGGTGTATTTCCACATATGCCCATGACATGTTTGAGCAATATATCATTTAGTGACAACTTTTTGTAAAAAAAAAATATATATATTTTTTTTTTTTCATTATTCAATCTCTTGGGACAAAAAAAAAAAAAATATTTAATGGGCTCAACATTGCTCTCATCAAATAGCTTGGGGTGTCTACTTTCCAAAATGGGGTCATTTGGGGGGGGTTTGAACTGTCCTGGCATTTTATGCACAACATTTAGAAGCCTATGTCACACGTCACCCACTCTTCTAACCACTTGTAGACAAAGCCCTTTCTGACACTTTTTGTTTACATGAAAACATATTTTTTTTTTGCAAGAAAATTACGTTGAACCCCCAAACACTATATATAATGTTAAAGCAAAGGCCCTACAGATTAAAATGGTGGGTGTTGCATTTTTTTTTTCCACACAGTATTTGCGCAGCGATTTTTCAAACGCATTTTTTGTGGAAAAAATACACTTTTTTTTATTTTAATGCACTAAAACACACTATATTGCTCAAATTTTTGATGAAATAAAAAATATGATCTTAGGCCGAGTACATGGATACCAAACACGACATGCTTTAAAATTGCGCACAAACACGCAGTGGCGACAAACTACATACATTTTTAAAAGCCTTTAAAAGCCTTTACATGATACCACATTAGATTCACGGAGGAGGTCTACTGCTAAAATTACTGCCCTCGATCTGACCTTCGCGGTGATACCTCACATGCATGGTGCAATTGCTGTTTACATATGACGCCAGACCAACGCTTGTGTACGCCTTTGCGCAAGAGAAGGGGGGGCAGGGGTGCTTTTTTTTTTTTTTTTTGTTTTTTTTTTTATTTATTTAGCTTTTTTATTTTATTTTTAAACTGTTCCTTCCATTTTTTTTCTTTGTTATGATTTTTATTGTTATCTCAGGGAATGTAAATATCCCCTATGATAGCAATAGGCAGTGACAGGTACTCTTTTTTTGAAAAAATTGGGGTCTATTAGACCCTAGATCTTTCCTCTGCCCTCAAAGCATCTGACCACACCAAGATTGGTGTGATAAAATGCTTTCCCAATTTCCCAATGGCGCGGTTTATATCCGGGAGGGGGGACATTCCCTCCCACTGCTTGTAAAAGCAGTCTAGAGGCTAATTACCCGCTAGAATTGCTTTTACATGAAAGCCGATCACTGGCTGAAAAGAATGATACCAAGATGATACCTAAACCTGCAGGCATCATTCTGGTATAACCATTCAAAGTCCAGCAACATACTGGACATATATTGTAATCTTTTTTTTTTCATGCAGCCTCTTGGCTGAACGAAAAAAAGAGATTGATTGGTGGGTATGCCCACCATTAGAATACCTCCCTTCATCCACCCACTTCTAATGATGGGCATACATGCACCATTTATATATGCCGATGCATGGGGGCATCCTCCCGCAAAAGTTATGCCGTGTACACACGGTCGGAATTTCGACCGTATGTACGTGGCATTAGGAGCCAATCGCTCCCCCCCCCCCCTGCTGCCCCCATGCTTCGGCATATATGCTCTTTTTTTTAACTGTGGTGGTGAAATCACCTCCTACAGCGTTGGAGTCGCGGCTTTATGTATCGTGGGAGCAAACGCTGTTGCTGTCAAGATAAATAAATCCGCGTTGCAACTGAATGGCGCACCTGAAAACAAAAAAATGCTTAACACTAAAACACAGTAAACAAAATTACATACCTGAAAAGCAAGCATGATAAAACATGATAAAACATAATAAAACATTGCAGAATAGAATGGAGTAAAAAAAGAGCAACAATAGAGAGAGAATAGAGTGAGAGAGAGAACAAAAAAACGACAACTATTTTATTTTTTTTTATTTTTTTGAGATTCACAGGTAAAAAAGCTCCTGACTGAAGCGACTGAATCAAAACGCTACCACAAAAAAAATGTTAGCGATCGCAGGGATCAGGCCTGACTCTGCGAACGCTGCAGTTATGTGTGCTTAGTGTTTTGTAAGTGACAGTGATCGATCGATACTGCACTTGGGTGGGCTGGGCTGGGTGGAGGGGGAAAACGCAGGTGCTAGCAGGTATCTGGGCTGATCCCGCTAACAATGCGTTTTTTTTTGGAACCCTAAACTGCTGGGACGCTAGTATAGATCTGATCAGATCAGATATTGATCTGTTCAGATACTGTGCCACTAAGGGAGGTGTATGCTTTGTGCGTGGGTGTTTGCGGTACTGGCACTAACCTGGGGCGACGCAGACCTTATTTGACCCTAAAACCTAATTGATATCACCCGCCGGGCGATCAGGGGGTTAAACCGTTATTGGGTAATAAATGGCGGGTGCCCTGACAGTATAAAAAACAAGCTAACTAACCAGCGTCACCCGTAACAGTAATACAAAAAAAAACTGGTTACCTAGCGACACTAATGCAGCGATCAGAAAAACGATCGCTTAGTGACACTGGCAAAAGGGGGTGAAAGGGTTAACTAGGGGCAATCAGGGGGTTAAAACCTTTATTAGGTAATATATGGGGGTACCTGACGCTATATAAAAACCTGACGGGGAACCTAAATAACGAAATAACTAACTGGCTAACCAGCGTCACCAGTGACAGTTATACAGTGATCACTGGTGAAAGGGTTAACTCTAGGGGCAATCAGGGGGTTAAAACCTTTATTTAGGTTGTAATATGGGGGTACCTGACCTATAAACCTATTTATGAACCTATATAAACATGGCGGTTACCTAAAAAAAAAAAAAATGGTTACCTAGCGACACTAATGCAGCGATCAGAAAAACGATCGCTTAGTGACACTGGCAAAAGGGGGTGAAAGGGTTAACTAGGGGCAATCAGGGGGTTAAAACCTTTATTAGGTAATATATGGGGGTACCTGACGCTATATAAAAACTTGACGGGGAACCTAAATAACGAAATAACTAACTGGCTAACCAGCGTCACCAGTGACAGTTATACAGTGATCACTGGTGAAAGGGTTAACTCTAGGGGCAATCAAGGGGTTAAAACCTTTATTTAGGTTGTAATATGGGGGTACCTGACCTATAAACCTATTTATGAACCTATATAAACATGGCGGTTACCTAAAAAAAAAAAAATGGTTACCTAGCGACAGCAGTGACACTAATACAGCGATCAGAAAAACGATCGCTTAGTGACACTGGCAAAAGGGGGTGAAAGGGTTACCTGGGGGGCAATCAAGGGGTTAAACCTTTATTAGGGGGGGGGTGGGGGGCTACCTTGGACCTAAAACTAACTGCACTGACAGTTATTACAGTCACACTGACACTAAATGCAGTGATCAGTAAAAAAATGATCACTGCAATTAGTGACACTGTGACTGGGGGGGGAGGGGGTGATCTGGGGGGTGATCTGGGGGTGACAGGGGGGTGTTTTGTGTGCCTATGTGTACTGGTGTCAGTGTACTGTTGGTGCACTAACCTGTGTGTGTTGACAGCTCGGCGTTCCGGTCACATAGACCGGCGCACCGAGCGTGACATCACTTCCTCTGCCTGTGTTTTGATTGACACAGACAGAGGAAGCATCTGATTGGCCAGGAGCGATCGCGAGGGGGTGGCCAGAAACCACTGGCCGTCCCCTCATCCCGGATCGCTCCTGAAGCGATCCCGACCGTCCCCGCCGCCGGGGGGGGTCCGATCGGACCCCCCACGCGCCTGAAGAATGGCACGTACAGGTACGTGGTTCTGCCTGTACGTGCCATTCTGCCGACGTATATGTACATGGGGCGGTCGGGAAGTGGTTAATAACGTTTTTGTACTCAGTTCTTTAGTCTGTCACACCCAGTGGCCTTTTTACAAATGGATTCAAACTTCCAAGACAGGTTTGAATCTAAATGATAGTTCTTTAGTCTGTCACACCCAGTGGACTTTTTACAAATGGATTCAAACTTCCAAGACAGGTTTGAATCTAAATGGATTCAAACTTCCAAGACAGGTTTGAATCTAAATGATAGCTTTGAGAAACTTCTTAAGCAGTCTTGCCAGTAACACTTTTACTGTCCTTGCACAACGTCCACTGTACTGTATTGTATTGTATCTAGAGGAAGAGCATCTTATAACAGTAAATGTGTAGGAACCACACAGAACACCTTTTAGTCACTCTCCCCTGTAACATATGGGGGAGGTGTTCTGTAGTACTAATAAAACCTCCCAATATGATTGTTTGAGATAACACTGCAAAATACACAGGACAGCACTGGATTTCTGGGAGGATGAACAGATTTTTTTTTGCACTCATTGAAGAGCGCAGCAGAAGGACTAGGTTATCTAGCCTTTTTTTTGGCAATTCTAAAACAGATTAGTCTTGTGGGTAAGAAATTACAACCTAATAAACTTTCCTCCACAAACAAGCAGACGCACCTTTTTTGTGACTGAGGCTGGCAGTCAGTGCTTCAGTTGCTCGACTGACCCAAGTATCATAAGACTGCGCCCGAGATTTCACACCGTATAGCAAGGCAGGGAATTCTTCCAGAGAGTAGCGGAACCTAAAAGCAGCAAGCATAGTGCGCAATAAAAAAAGGGGGGCAAACTCGTAAAATGCAGCCTGCGATCCTAAAACATGGACTTTAAAATACATTTTTAAAAAAAAAAAAGTGTACTTCTACCCAAAACTTTTAACTTTTTTGTTTGTTTGTTTTGTATGTGGTGAAGTAGCATTAAATCTGTTATTCTTTACTTCTATACAGAATCTACCTAAAAAATACTTTATCACACAGGGCAAAGGGACAGAGTCACGTTAGAGCTCCTTTGTTTCTGGTGCTTCGAACTGTAAGAAAGGGAGGATCATCATCAACCCCTGTGTAAGCTCCATGTCAGAGTGATGATATAGCCAACAATTGGAGGTCGTCACGTACCCCATGTACCTTGCAGTGGCTCTAAAGAACTATGGAGGAATGGAGATTGGGTAACGTGGGGAAGGCAAAACTGGGTTCCGGGTTGTCCTTAACCCCTTCCTACTGGCCACACACACACACACACACACACACACACATATATACACACACACACTTACACACAGGAGATCAAAATGAGAGAACGATTTATGAACACTTGGATTTTTTCAGAAATATTGTAATCTTCATTGCTCAACATTTAATGGAGATTTTGTTGTGGCTATACCATACTAATAGAACAGCGTTTTTCAAAATAACCAAGGCACTTCAACAAAAAAATAAAAAATAAAAAAAAATAAAACACCTTTAATTTTATAGAAAACACAATGATCAAAATTAGAGAACAGCAATGACTGTGGCACGGAGAATGATTACAACGTTTCTTTTGATTACAACAATCAACAATTAGTAGGAAGTGTACAGGGCCTTGCTTTGAATGACTTCAGCACATCTGCGGCCACAGGACATCACTAGCCTCTCACACTGCTCTGGTGTGATTTTGTTCCACTCTTCTTCCAGTCTCTTCCACAGTTCAGTGACTTTAGTGGGTTTCTTGGCCATAACTTTGTGGCCAAGGATTTTCCAGAGGTTTTCTATTGGGTTTAGATCAGGACTCTGGGCTGACCATTTCATTATTTTAATGTTTTCAGCTTCAAGGAACTGCTTTACCCATTTTGCTGTGTGACAGGGGGCATTGTCGTGCATGAAAATTGCTGGCTGATTGGGTGATGAATGCAGGAAAGGAACCGCATTTTGTGGAAGAAGGTTCTGATAAACATTTGCACTCTACCATGTAGCTGTATAAGAGGCCCAACTCCTGCTGCAGAAAACATCCCCCAAACCATGATGCTTCCCCCTCCACCTTTCACTCACTTCTTTACACACTTTGGGTTCAGTCATTCCCCAGTTTGATGACGAACATAATGTTTTCCATTGGATCTAAATAAATTAAAACTTGCTTTTATCACTAAAGTGAACTTTGGACCAGTTCTCCTCTGCCCACACAACATGCTCCTCAGCAAAGGTTAGTCAAGCCTTTTTGATTCTTTCTGCTAAGAGGTTTGGTCACTACAGAGAGGGCTTTCAATCCAAATTGTCTTAAACGGCGAGACGTTGTATGATGAGACAGATCCTTACTCTGTTTATCGCTGAGCTGGCGAGCAATCGCAGCTGTAGTGTTAAACTGATTGCCCATTGAGATTCTCAGCATTGTCCTGTCCTCTCTTGCATTTGTCTTTCGTGGACAACCAGCCTTCTTGGGGGACTTGAATGAGTTTGTGATGTTGTAAAGATGCAATATTAAAGAAATCACAGATTTGGACTGACAAACTTCTCTTGCTATGGCTGAAAGAGTCATTCCCTTCACCTTCATCTGGACAACCTGCTGCCGGAGGGTTTCAGTCACTTTAGAACGGCTCTCCATCTTGCAAAGTCAGTGAAAACTGTAAAGGTAGGCTGCCAGTTAAATACGTGCCAGATTAACACCAATAACTGGGAGGTAAGTGCAAAATTACACATCTAGTGTACAGGATCATAATCCTTATAAACAAAAAGTGCTAAAATGTATCAACAAATAAACCCTATAAATAAAACACAAGATTACATATCCAGTGTTA
Source organism: Lithobates sylvaticus (assembly GCA_028564925.1). Taxonomy (NCBI): domain Eukaryota; kingdom Metazoa; phylum Chordata; class Amphibia; order Anura; family Ranidae; genus Lithobates; species Lithobates sylvaticus. Next base: position 159,703,644 of record CM053029.1, on the reverse strand, counting down.
AGGATCCTATTCCATATAAACAAAGGGTGCTAATTATATCAACATGAGCAATAAATTGTGCGGCCCATAAGGGTCACTAATGTGCTCAATTGTGTCCATCAATAAAAGTTCATGAAATATTTTTGTAAAGTAAATTCATGTGAAAAGTGCTCCAAACTTATCCGAAGTGTCACCACTCCCGTGCTCCCCCCCCCCCAAGTAATTATTCTCACCTCAGGGCGTGTGACCGCACAGTTAAGTTTGGTTAGAATCGCTGTTGAAACACCCCTGGGTTCTGTGTTATCTTGACTCTGCCTGTTCCTGAGCTGTTCTATGGGTATATCCTTGGTGCATAAGTAGAAAGACAAGCTACATAGTGCTTTATCATTTAAAATCTCCTCATACAGGGTACTCACATATCGAAGGTGCTTGTAGCGCACCACACTGTCAAGCAGATCTGTATATAATCCAATTGAGACCATATGTCTGTTCGTTTTCCCGCAGCTGCTTGTTCTACCAAAGCTGCCACTGCCTATACCATCCAGTTCCCTCCCCAACGCATGTTGTCACAGGGATCATGTGTCTTCTTCAGGGGGATTGAACAGTGAATAATCTTTGTAGCTCGTAAGATCTTTTATCCCAAACAACTGGGAGGTAGGTGTCTTAAAGTGTTCTCTAATTTTGATCAATGTTCGTTTTCAAATCTCATTGAAGTTTTTTATTCTGTGCTTCAAAATATATGCAACTCGTGAAATATGCTTAAAAAAAATGCTATTTTACTCCGGTCTAGATAATTTCAAATAGGACCAAGCAGTGACCTTGTCATTTATATATATATTTTATATAGTGTGTGTATATATATATATTTATATATACATACATACATACACATACACATACACACATACATATACACACACACACACACACACACACACACAGTATAGCGACAATGAGGTGCATCTACTTCCGTGCTGCCACATATACAGTAAGGAAAAAAAGTATTTGATCCCCTGCCGATTTTGTATGCTTGCTCACTGGCAAAGAAATGATCAGTCTATAATTTTAACGGTAGGTTTATTTTAACAGTGAGAGAGTAGAACAAAAAAATCCAGAAAACGCATTTCAAAAAAGTTATAAATTGATTTGCATTTTAATGAGTGAAATAAGTATTTTGATCCCCTATCAATCAGCAAGATTTCTGGCTCCCAGGTGTCTTCTATACAGGTAATGAGCTGAGATTAGGAGCACTTTCTTAAAGGGAGTGCTCCTAATCTCAGCTTGTTACCTGTAAAAAAGACACGTGTCCACAGAAGCAATCAAATCAATTAGATTCCGATTTCTCCACCACGGTCAAGACCAAAGAGCTGTCCAAGAATGTCAGGGACAAGATTGTAGACCTACACAAGGCTAGAATGGGCTACAAGACCATCGCCAAGCAGCTTGGTGAGAGGGTGACAACAGTTGGTGCAAATATTCGCAAATGGAAGCAACACAAAATGACTGTCAATCTCTCTTGGTTTGGGGCTCCATGCAAGATATCACCTTGTGGGGTTTCAATGATCATGAGAACAGTGAGGAATGAGCCTAGAACTACATGGGAGAATCTTGTCAATGATCTCAAGGCAGCTGAGACCATAGTCACCAAGAAAACAATTGGTAACACACAACACCGTGAAGGACTTAAATCCTGCAGTGCCAGCAAGGTCCCCCTGCTCAAGAAAGCACATGTACAGGCCCGTCTGAAGTTTGCTAATGAACATCTGAATGATTCAGAGGAGAACTGGGTGAAAGTGTTCTGTTCAGATGAGACCAAAATCAAGCTCTTTGGCATCAACTCAACTCCCCGTGTTTGGAGGAGGAGGAATGCTGCCTATGACCCCAAGAACATCATCCCTACTGTCAAACATGGAGGTGGAAACATTATGCTTTGGGGGTGTTTTTCTGCTAAGGGGAAAGGACAACTTCACCACCTCAAAGGGACGATTGATGGGGCCATGTACCGTCAAATCTTGAGTGAAAACCTCCTTCCCTCAGCCAGGGCATTGAAAATGGGTCGTGGATAGGTATTCCAGAATGACAATGACCCAAAACACACGGCCAAGGCAACAAAGGAGTGGCTCAAGAAGAAGCACATTAAGGGCCTGGAGTGGCCTAACCAGTCTCCAGACCTTAATCCCATAGAAAATATGTGGAGGGAGCTGAAGATTCGAGTTACCAAACGTCAGCCTCGAAACCTTAATGACTTGGAGAGGATCTGCAAAGAGGAGTGGGACAAAATCCCTCCAGATATGTGTGTAAACCTGGTGGCCAACTACAAGAAACGTCTGACCTCTGAGATTATAACCTTTTTGAAATGCGTTTTTATGGATTGCATATTTTTGTTGTTATTCATTTGTCAGTGGGCAAACATACAAAATCATCAGGGGGTCAAATACTTTTTTCCCCTCACTGTATGTGCCGATTATTTTTTCCTAATCATACATCCTAGCACTGTGACCAATAGCCCCTGGCCACAAAGTAAAGATCAGAAGCCAGTAGGATTTCACTGCGACAGCCATTTACAGTGATCGCATATTTGGGAAATGCGTACCATTTTGTCCAGGTGTTAAGAAACATTAAAGAGACTCTGTAAGGGTGTTCACACTGGGGAATTTTTCAGGAGCTACAGCGCTAAAAATAGCGCCTGTGTAGCTCCTGAAAAAAGCAGGTCCTTTCACTCCAGTGTGAAAGCCAGATGGCTTTCACACTGGAGCGGTGCGCTAGCAGGACGGTAAAAAAAGTTTTGCTAGCAGCATATTTGGAGCGGTGAAGGAGCGGTGTATTCACCGCTCCTATACCGCTCCTACCCATTGAAATCAATGGTACACCGCGGGGATACCGCCGGCAAAGGGCCGTTGCAGCGGTGCTTTGCGGGGGTTAAAACCACCCCGCTAGCGGCCGCATACCGCGGCTAAAACGATGGTAAAGCACTGCTTTATCGTTGCCGCCCTCACCGCCCCAGTGTGAAGCCGGCCTAAGGGCCAATGACATCACTATAGCACAAGCAGAATCGACATGCGAATAGGTGGAGCCTGCATATAACCCACTGTCTAGGACTAACTAAAACTAGTATGATTTCAGGACTGCAGGCTAGTAGGCATGGCTCCACCAATAATAAATACTCATTGCAAATGTTTAAATTATTCTCAACCCCTCCTGCTTAGCCATTTATTCAAGCTACAGCTCTACCTGTGATGTGTTGAGGTTGTAGTGTTTTTAAAGAAATTACACTTTGTACTTTGCTGGAAAGCTTACAAAATATACAGCAAGCTGCATTTTTAATTTTAGATAGGGCAATGAAGGGGTTCAGAGCCTCTGGTTTTTAAGGCGGTCTGTGTCCCTTTCAGGAAGATTTACCCTCAACTTCCTGTTAGGACAGGAAGTGAAGAAGAAAAAATCTTCACTGGGGACACAGACAAAATTAAAGTTTAGAAAAGCGGACAATGTTTTTGTTGCCGTCTGTGTCTTCTTGTCTCAATGACATTCCACACACATTTCCCTTATGAGAATCATAGGGACAAGGAAGCAAGAGGAAAGCGCTTTAATGTAGTCACAGTAAGAAATAAGAACTACTCCCACCCTTAAAGAAATTAATCATTGACTAGCGTTAGGCTTTTAACATACCCTTGTAAAGCACAAGTTAGGATAGCCTAAGTGTCTGACCATGTACAAACCTGTTATGACAATGCTCACCTGAGACACTTGTCCTGCATTGGACATGAGCACAACTCCTCGCCGTGATGCAGACACACAAGACGGTCAGAACTGCAGTTACAAGTGAGGGCAGATAGAAAACAAGTTGTTCTACAAGATGCACATTGTCTCTCATCATCCGGGACAAGTTCAAATACTTCTTCATCCGACTGCTTGACTCCCTGCAACCAAAACCGCAGTTCTCAAAAATGACAAATGGAATGAAGCAATATAAAAATTTTAAAGAACTGAACAGCAGATGTAGATGTAAAAACTCTGTCCTTACCAGCTGTAGGACAGCTTCGCGTAGTCGGGTCTCTTCCTCAATCATTACGGTCATCTCCTTGCTTACAGCAGCTGCCAAGCCAACGTCCAAGCACTCAGGGTCAGCTGCCATCTTGAAGAGCAGCTCCTCGTGTGAGAAGACACAGTATCGCCTCAAATGACGATAATGATTCACACACTGGCGTCCCATGGGCAGCTACCAGAGATCAAACAAACATGAGTAATTCATTTATATCAATATAGCTTTTTCTCAAGTATGATCATCCCAGAAACATATATCTACCAGCTAGTGCTTTGAATGGTACCCGTAAACTGTATGCAGGTCTCTTGTCGATTCATGGAGGAACTTGTGATATCCTTTGGCATAGGCAGCCTTGCTTATAAAGCCATTTTAAGCCACCATACCAACTAAAATTTTCTTTTAATTTTGGATAGAGAATCGTTGTCAGTATTTAAATGCCTTCTGTTCCCAGGGACATTTCCCCCTCACTTTGTGTCCCAGTGACCACACAGGAAACACGTTCTCCCCATTTTGACACACAGTAATTCTGTCAATTTCTTTAAGGCCAGCCACACACGGTGTGAATTTTTTTCTGCAACCAGGGGTTGCAGGAAAGAAATTTGCACGATTCCCTTATCAACACAGACAGTGCTGACAGGGGAATTCGTCCTGACGAGCCATCATCTGCTCCCGAAAGGGGAAGCATCCCTGCTGGTAGAAGACACCAGTCGAGATTTGAACAGTGTATGGCCATCCTTAGTAAAGAGTAAGGCTGAGCTCAGGCGTGTTTGCAAACACACGTGCAGAGCCCGCCCAGGAATTTGGCACTGCGGAGCGCTTATCACAAGCAATGAGACATTTTCGCTATCCACGGCTGCAGAGATCGGGAAATGTCTCACTGCCTGTAATTAGCACTGTGCAGTGCCGACTTCCTGGCAGGCTCTACATGTGCGATTGCAAACATGCCTGAGCTCATCCTTAGTCAAGAGGCCAGCCCAGGATAACTCCTCCTACTACCTGAATGCCTCTGGTTTTGTAGCAAAGCAGTAGGGAGGGCATGATCCTAAATACAGAGTGGTGGGACCTGTGTCTCTCAATGGACTCCAAGAAAAGGATTTTTTGGTGAGCATAAAAGTTAATTTTTCTTTCATGCTCATTAAAAGGGACATAGGAAATATTTAAACTTCAGGATGTCCTTAAGCAATCCAACTAAGAAGTGGGCAACACAGCACACAAGGGTCAACAGGCCATAGAAAAATACATCAGCAAAACTGGGGCCTGTCTGCAGCTCAAAGAGCCTCCTGAAGGACATTATGCCCAAACGATGAGGATGAAACATCCACCTGTTAGAACCTTTGAGAACGTGTGAGCAGAAGACCAAGGGGTAGCCTTGCAACTCTAGGAAACAGTTGCTCGATGCTGAAACTAAGAATCACTCACAGGTCTAGTAGAGTGTGCCTTGACAAAAAAGGGTGGATCCTTAAGACCATAAGCTTGAATCAAGGTCTGCCTGAGCAACTTCGAGATGATGGTGTCAAGGCACCCTACATAGCAGGGATATGCAATTAGCGGACCTCCAGCTGTTGCAGAACTACAAGTCCCATGAGGCATAGCAAGACTCTGACAGCCACAAGCATGACACTCAGAGGCAGAGCATGATGGGACTTGTAGTTTTGCAACAGCTGGAGTTCCGCTAATTGCATATCCCTGCTATATAGGGTCCACCTAGAATGACAAAAATAAAAGAAGCTGTGGCTGAAAGATAGACTCTCGTAGTAGCCTGCACCAAATCTAGACAACGTAAAAAAATGTCCTATAGTTTAACTGGGGCCAGGCAAAAGGGACAGATGAACAATGTCCTGGTGAAAGGCTGAAACTACCTTAATCAAGAAGTCCTGGCCCTCACTACCACTTTGTCCCTATGCAAAACTAGAAAGAGTTCCTTGCAGGAAAGGGCCACCAGTATAAACACTTGCATCGCAGGGATGATGGCTACAAGGAAAACTAACTTCTGGGTGAGAGTAGAGAGAGGAATGCCTCGAATAGGTTTAAACAGTGGTTTCTGAAGAACAGACAGAACCAGATGCAAAACCCACAGAATCATAAAGGGAACAGACCGGGGCAGCTACATAGGTGACCCCCTATACAAAGATCCTAAATGAAAAGGTGAGAAGGCAACAGCTTCTGAACCAGAATAAAGTAGTCAGACCCTTGACAGTGCTGCAAGACAATTGCTGGTCCAGGCCCAACTGCAGGAAGAAGAAACTTCTGGGTTGGAAGCCCCAAGACTGAACCCAACTCAAGTGTATGCTTTCCATGTCTACTAAGTGACCTTGCGAGAAACAGACTTCCTAGCTTTTATCATCATAAGAACCACAGACTCAGAGAAGCCCCTGTCCCTCAGAGCCTAAGCTTCAATAGCAATGCTCTTAAAGCCAACAACCATAAAGTTGTTGGCAAATCGGTCCTTAGGACAGAAGATCTTCACGATCCAGCAGAGCCCATAGAGCATCTGCCAGAAGTCTTACCACCACGCCCACATTTGTAGGGGACAGTCCAAAGCTATGAGGAGAACTGGAATGCCCTCCATTTTAATCCTGTGAAGCAGATGAGGAAGAAGTTTCTGGTAAGGAAAGGCATAGATCAAGGTGTTCTGGTCCCACTAAGCCATCAGAGAATACACTAAAGAACCCCTGTACCTGTTGACAAACCTGTTGAGTTTGCTGGCAAAACTGGAAGCCAGGAGGTGCACATCCAAGGTCCCCATCTGTGACACAGGTCCTGGAACACCTCCAGATTTAGGGACCATTCCCCCAAATTCAGGCGCTGCTGACTGGGAAAGGAAACTTTCAGCCATCCCATCATAACTGCAGCTTAATGCTGCAACCGTTTGCTCCAAATGTTCTATAACCAAGGAATCAACCACAGCTATGGCAAGATATATTTTAGGGATCTTGATCAGTCAGCCAAAGTTTTGAAAAGTAAGGTCACAGCCAAAATAGGGTGAGGAGCAGCAAAAACAGAGCTCTAGAGAGGGCTTCCAACCATTTATCTGTTGAGTCCTTACATTGTAAAGTCCTATTCAAACGAGTGTAGGGCTAATAGGCATTTGGGGGAGGGAGGTTTGAAGGGGGACATCTTGTCAGGGTGTTTGCAATCTCTGTGGTCAGTTCCTTTGGGGGTAATGGCAGAGGAATGAAACTCCCCAGATACAAGCTCATCTGGTAAATATTGCATGAACTTAAGAGTTGCAAAGGTGATGGATCAGAGGCTGCCATGGCAGTAGGCAGATCAGATACTGAATCTGCAAGAAAAGGTGCAAGACTGTAGCAAAAACCACATTGTAGAGGGCAACAGGATTCCAGGCTGCAGACGTTGGCTACATCAGTAACCTTGCATGCAAGCAACCTCGAAGCAGTCAGAGGAGTGTGAGCTAGGGGCACTGGATGGTAGGACTGTACCTTCCAGTGTTAGTGTTGTGACTGTGTGGCAATAAAGCAAAACGGTTTAGGAAACCCAGAAAGCTGCTAGCAGGTGAGGGTCAGATGGCTGAACGTTACCAAACTAACTGTAGGTGGACACAGGAATAGACTGAAGATTAAAGTTCAATGTGGCTCTTTGCAAGCAAGAGGAACAACGGGGAGATGCTTTCTCAATGCTGTATGGCAGAAAACAAAAGAAAGCAGCTGAGCATGTGTGACACTCCACCCAGTGGATAACATCAGTGCTCAGTCCCACAACATTAACCTCTTGCACTGTGGAAACTGGCATAAAACAGAGAAATTTAAAGGTGCTCAGCGATATATATGTACTTGAGGTAGCACCTCACCAGACCTTTCTCTTCAGAGATAGGGCAAAAGCTGTCAATGGCAGAAGCTCTGGACCTGGAAAGTGCTCTGCAGCTAACATTAACCAAAACAAAGTCTGAAAAGCACTCCACGTGGAACTGAGAATGCAAAGGACACTTCCAGGCTACCCCCTTAATATCCAGTCCAGCGCTGTCCAGATGAAGCACTCCAAAAACCTGGCTGAAGACAAAATGCCGGATAATTGCAATTAAATATGTGAAGTTTAAAGTGGTATTAAAGCGGAGTTCCACCCAAAATTGGAACTTCCGCTTAATTGCTCCCTCAGTGTCACATCTGGCACCTTTTAGGGAGGAGGGGCCCAATCTCCCAGAAGTTCGGCCCCCTCCTCCTTCCTTTGCCGCCGCAAGCACAGCGCGCTTCATGCTTGCACAGTAGGGAACCGGCCGTGAAGCCAAAAGGCTTCACTACCGGGTTCCCTTACCTGGAATGGCGGCGGCTGCACCAAACAGTCGATCCGAAGATCGGCTGGGGTGCCGACATTGCGGGCTCCCTGGACAGGTAAGTGTCCAATAGTAAAAAAGTCAGCAGCTACTGACTTTTAATTTTCTTCCCCCCCCCCCAAGGCGAAACTCCGCTTTAAACTTTTAATTTTTTTTTAATTGCTCACACGTAGGGCTCTTATGACAGAAGAGACCCTACTGAACTTTCTGTCATAAATGCTTCCCCCTGCCTGACAGCTGTAATATACACTGAGCCAGGTTTGCTTAGCTTAGTGTGTCATGCTCAGCTTAGAGTGCATTAACGGCACCCAAACTGTGCCATGATGATGTGACTACCGTACATACAAGAATAACGTCATTGTTGCCAAGCCAAACAGCTGCAACCCGAAAGGAACACCGAGTGTGAAAAATGGAAGCGCCTGGGACCTACGCTATTGGTAATGGTGCAACGCTTGAGAGCTCATTATGACAGGTAAGTCTGCCACAATGTGCTAGTATGTGGTACATACTAGCACGTTATGTCATTAACCTACAGGAGAAAGGATTTTTAAAAAATTAATTAATTACACAGAGTTCACTGATGCTTTAAACTGAAAAAGAAAAAAGGTCATCCTGCTAGGTCACTAGCAATAAACGGAGGCATGCTGGAAGTAGGAAGGGTTATCCTGGGCTGGCCTACAGTCTGTTTGGAGTCCAATCGTACTGTAGGTGAAAGTAAAAAAAAGTAAAAGCAAAGTAAAGTAAAAAAAAAAAAAAAAAAGAAGACTTCCTGTGTGCTTCTATGGACAGGAAAGAAATACAATTTACCCCATTACACAGCAATGTTTAAGACCAGTTTCTGTCCTCCATCATACTAGAACAAGTTTCAAAAGAATCAACGTCTGTTTAAAAAATCTAAAAACTCAGTGAATCAAACACAATAACAGAGGTGTAGTATCCAACCACATCAGAGCAAAGTGATGGACCTGGTTGGGTACTGCAGAACAAAAAAACAACAAGCCCAGAGAGCAGCCACAAGTATCCATTTCAATATGTCATGTGTCAGGATCACGTGGTACAAACATCACATTTCATTGGTCTACCTTCAAACTCTTCTCAGTATCACTACGCCTGTCTGTATTTACATTTTTGGCAGACACTTTAATCTGACCAAGGAGACACATCCTACAACAATCCTATTTTGGGAAACATACCCAGTCCGCTGTGCAGAAGTTCACTGCCTCAGCAAAGTTGTAGCCTTGGTTGAACCCGGAGTGGTAAGCACGAGGGAAAGTGACCACAAACTCTCCAGCACACTGGTTGGTTCTGTAAACCTAAAATCAAGCATATGAACCGAAAAAGTTTAATCCAAAAGTAATCTGCCATTTTCTTAAAAATCAAATGAGAGATGGCAATGGCATCATCAGACTCACCGGTACACTATGTTCCATAAGGATGTTGGGGTTCATGATGGTCACAAGCTGATGTAACAGATCTGGCTGGGCCTCAAACAATTCTGGAGCCAGTTCTCTCATGACATCCTCCAGCTGCTCCGCTGCATGGGATGGAACACCATACCAAGTCTTGGGCTCTCCCCTGCAGGGAAGATTATGGGGGAAATGTTTAATAGAGGAGAGAAAAATAAAATAAAAATAAAAAGCAAAGTTAATGTGTTCTCTGTACTTCAAAGTAAAATTCCAGGCTAAACCTAACTAGTCTCTCCTAACACCCATGTTGACTAAGCTGTGTAAAAGAGAGACATAAAGTTACCCATTTACAGCCTGGTCACATGACCCCCGTGTCAGCCATCGGTGGCTGCAGGGAAGAGGAGAGCACGCTTGACAACAGCCGGGAATGCCTGGGAGTGGTGACATCACCCATAGGCTCCCTCCTCCCCCCTGCTGCCATCAATGGCCAACACAGGCGAGCCAGATCATGGGGCCTGGATTTGAGCAAGTGTGTGTGTATGTATGTATGTGTGTATGTATGTATGTATGTATGTATGTATGTACACATACATACACACACACACACACACACACACACACACACACACACCGTTTTTTTTGGAGTTACTCTAAGATTAGCAGTATTATCTCTCTGCTATAGAATGGCCCAGAGTGTTAGGCCTCGTTGACACGGGATGATTTAATCAGTGCCCCATACCAGACCATGTTTACTGGCACAGATATGCACAGGTGTTTTGTGCATCCCGTGCTGTCCCATAGCTTTCAAGTGGGACGCAGAACCTGCACGGACATACCCTGTGTGAACGAGGCCTTACCAACTGCCAATATAGACAAGATAGTTGAAACCACAAAAGTTGAAGTCACAGGAGTACCCAGGGGTAACTTTTTGCAGTCTCTAGTTGTCCTGATTATCTACAAGTGATGCCAAACAAGTCAACAATATAAAAAAAAAAAAGACAAAAAGTCCAGAATTTTCCTTTAAGTTTGGTATGCAGTTGCTTGTAACATACCAATGAAGGTAATTGATGGAGTAGCTCCAGTGATCCTCGATATGCCAGCAGAAAGAAGAGAAGCACATTCCCACATAAAGCCAGGGCACCTTCATGCCAGAGATGTCCACGTTGATGTGGGACAGGACAGACTGCTCGAGAACAGGCATATTATTGAGGTTCCATCCACATTGAGCATAATCCTGTCATTTAGGGGAAAACAAGAATTAACAGATTTTACCACCAGGTGACAAATGAAACTCCACACAGGTGTCCAAATAATATAACAGCACAGGCTGTTTTTCCTTCCCCTAAATTCTAAAGCACGGGCCAAATATTGGGCAGTAGCCGACATTCAGTCCATGTGTACAGCAGCTGGTCCAGCTTCTGTCAAAGGGCTTGACCGAAAAAGGTCTGCCGATCTGCATTCGATAAGTGCTCTCAGCCGACGACTGAGAGCACTAACCGGTGTGTTCTGGCGGGGGGTTGGCGATCCCCCTGTCAGAAAACAATAGCTCTGCGTGGCAGATCGCTGTATTAACATCAAACCACTGGCTTGAATGAAAAAAGAAAAAAAAAGACTGCTAGTGTGTACCAGGTTTAAAGCTGGCCATATACATTACAAGCTGATTATACAATCACAAAATACATTTTCTTCAGATTTAAAACTGAAAAATGTGAAGGCCTATCTTAGCAATCCTTTTAAAATTGTATCCAATTAGAAATTACAGAGCTAAAGGAGAGAGCACAATTGTACGGTCAGAGTAAAGGTGAATTATACACAGGTTTTACATTGCCTTTCAGAAAGAAATAAAAGCAAACCAAAAACTGATCTGAGACCTTAAAACTGGAGTTTACCCGCTAGGCGGTTCTCCTGCGCAGAATCGCGTACCTAGTACATGATCCCGCATTTCCGGGGTCCAGGGCGCACGTGCGCGCCGCCAGCGACCCGCTCCGTTTAGACGCAGCCGGAGCTGATCTGCAGGTGTGCAGAGAGCCAGAACGGCGATGTAAAAATGGCAAATTGCCATTCTGTCAGTAGGCAAGGCATTGATCCTGTGTTCCTGCAAAAGCAGAACATGGATCAATGTCTTCCCATTGTAAAATCACCTCCCCCCACTGTGAGAAAACACATTGTTAGGCACACAAGTAACCCTCTGATCGCCCCTGTTAACTCCTTCCAAGCCAGTGACAATAGTAGTGTCACTGGTCCCCAAAAAGTGTCAGTTAGTGTCAGATTTTTCCGCCGCAACATTGCAATCCCACTATAAGTCACTGATGAAATATTATGCTTATTGGGATTTCTTTTACCAAAAATATGTAGCAGAACACATATTGGCCTAAATTTCATGAAGAAATTTGATTTTTTAGATTTTTTGTTATTGTATATGTTTTATAGCAAAAAATGTTGTGTTTTTTGTTGTTTCGGTGTTTTTTTGTTTATAGTGCAAAAAAAAAAAAAAAAAAAAAACCGCAGAGGTGATCAAATACCACCAAAAGAAAGCTCTATTTGTGGGGGGGAGGTACATGCATTTTATTTGGGTACATCTTCGCACGACCGCAAAATTGTCAGTTAAAAGTAACGCAGTGCTGTATCGTAAAATATGGCCTGGTCATGTCATGAAGGGGGTAAATCTTCTGGAGGTCAAGTGGTTAATCTGCCTATATTTTACCTTCCCTAGTTCTTCCCTCTCCCTCATCAACACGCTAATGACATTTTTTAAATAAAACCTTTTCATTTTCATTACACATTTTAAACCCAGTAACATCCTAAAGTGGGGAATAGTAGGGTGGGTAAGAAAAGGGCTAGATAGTGCGGGGCTGATATTCATTCTTAAAAGGGGTTGTAAACATTCGTGTTTTTTCCCCTCAATGCATCCTATGCATTGAGGTGAAAAAACACCCGTCAGTGACTGGCCCCCGAGCCACCCCGTTTTACTTACCGGACCCCTCAAACTTGACCCACGGGGACGCGCTGTCTCTCTGCCCGTGGTTCTCGGCTCTTGATTGGATAGATTGATAGCAGCGCAGCCATTGGCTCCCGCTGCTGTCAATCAAATCCAATGACGCAAGCGCCGGGGCCAAGTCCTGCATTCGGACTCTATGGACGCTGAATGCTGGACTCGGGAGCACGCCCGCAAGGTAAGCCCCTCGGGGAAGCGCTTCTCCGAGGGGTTTTTTAGATGTGGGGAGGATCTGTGAGAGCCGCCAGGGGACCCCAGAAGAGCAGGTTCAGGGCCACTCTGTGCAAAACGAGCTTCGCAATGGAGCTAAGTATATGTTTGTTATTTTTTATTTTATTTTTTTACCTTTGCACTCACTTTAATGGCACCCCTACGCTTCGAAAAATGCAGTGTGTTTGCGGGTGTGGGATCCGCGGGTGCAAAAGCACCATGCAATTTCCCTGCCGTTGTGTTTTAATCACTTTTTTTTTTATACTTGGTGTTTACAAGTTAAAATAATTATTTTTTGCTAGAAAATTCATTAGAACTCCCAAACATTATTTTTTTATTTATTTTTCGAATAAAATGGCGGTCGTTGCAATACTTTATGTCACATCGTATTTGCGCAGCAGTGTTACAAACGCATTTTTTTTGGTGAAAAAAAATACACCTTTTTGAATTAAAAAATAGGAAAACAGTAAAGTTAGCACGAATTTTTTTTTTTTTTTAATATTGTGAAAGATAATGTTACGCCAAGTATATTGATTTGACACTTAAAAATCTCTATAGGTGAAGCTTAAACATTTCTACAGTTTAGAGTTACAGAGGAGGTCTTTTGCTAGAATTATTGCTCCCGCTCTAATGATCGCGGTGATACCTCACATGTGTGGTTTGAACACTGTTTACATATGCGGGCGTGACTTGCGTATGCTTCTGCGCGTGAGCACAGCGCAATGGGGTACTTTAACCACTTGCCGACCAGCCACCTTCATACTGCGGCAGCTCCTTTAAGTGGGATAGCAGGCGCGCGCGCGTGTGTGTGTAAACACACAAATCCCTGTTCTGTGAGGAGAGGAGGCAAATTGCGAGTTCCTAATAGCTAGGAACCATGATCTGTCATCTCCAATAGTCAGTCCCATCCCCCACAGTTAGAACACACAGTCAGGGAACACAGTTAACCCCTTGATCGCCCCCTAGTGTTAACCCCTTCCCTGCAAGTGACATTTACACAGTAATCAGTTCATTTTTATAGCACAGATCTCTGTATAATTGTCAATAGTTTCAAAAATGTGTTCGCCATAATGTCGCAGTCGCGATAAAAATCGCAGATCGCCGCCATTACTAGTAAAAAAAAAAAAAAATAAAAAAAAAAAAAAGCCATAGATCTATTTTGTAGACACTATGGTTTGCGCAAACCAATCAATATATACTTATTGCGATTTTTATTACTAAAAATATGTAGAAGAATACATATCGCCCTAAACTGAGGAAAAAAAAAAATAGCTTTTTAAAAAAAAAAAAAATGGGGATATTTATTACAGGGGGTCCCCGAGTTACGAACTCGTTAGGGACTGCCCGGAAGTCGGAAATGTTTGCAAGTCGGCCGCGCATGCGCAGACCGACAAATACGGACATTTCCGATGTTCCGTCTAATGCCGTTCTGCGCATGCGCGGCAAATTACGTACATTTCCGAAGTTTGCCGGCATTTTCTGAGGCTCCGTATGGCCGTGCATGCGCAGAACGGCCGGAAGACGGCGAAAAATGGCGGAGGGTCCCCACAGCGCCCCGTTCGTAAGTAGGGGTTGTTCGTAGGTCGGGCGTTCGTAAGTCGGGGACCCCCTGTATAGCAAAAAGTACAAAATATTGTGTTATTTTCAAAATTGTCGCTTTTTGTTTATAGCGTAAAAAATAAAAAACGCAGAGATGATCAAATACCACCAAAAGAAAGCTCTATTTGTGGGGAAAAAAAGGACGTCAATTTTGATTGGGTACAGCGTGCACGACCGCGCAATTGTCAGTTAAAGTGACGCAGTGCCAAATAGAAAAAAATGGCCCCGGTCATTGAGCAGCCAAATCTTCCGGGGCTAAGGTGGTTAAACATTTATTTTATTTTTTTCTTATTTAACTTTTTATTTTTACACTGTCCCTTGGGAAAAAAATAAATAAAATTAAATAAATAAAAAATGTTGGATCACTTTTATTCCTATTACAAGGAATGTAAACATCCCTTGTAATAAATAGAAACAAAGCATAAGAGGACCTCTTTAATGTGAGATCTGGGGTCAAAAAGACCTCAGATCTCACATTTACACTTAAATGCAATATTAAAAAAAAATTCCCCTTTAATTGGGCGGAAGTGACATTTGACGTTGCTTCCGTCATCCAATGGTCCCCAGCCTCTGAGGGGAAAGGATCAGATCATCTCTGCCGCTAGCAACAGCTTTGGTAAGCGGCTGGAGATGACCGGGACACGGCGGGACCTCTCCCGCTGCCGATAAAAGTGATCTTGTGGCAAATCTGCTGCGGAGACCACTTTTATCTTAAAGCGTTCCACCCGCCCGACATTTTTTTTTTTTTTTAAATACCGGGGCTAAATAGGGGCAGGAACCTTTTTCCTGCATGAAACAGACACAGCAACCATTCAGATGAATGAACTGCCATGCCCAAGAAAATGTGACTCGCAGAGACGCAATAGTGTGAACCAAGCTCAACTAATTTCAGCATAAGAGGAGCCTGTAGAACTGAAGGGATAACTGAAGAGAACCTGTAATCAGTGCATGCTTCCTCTCACCTCTTCATCTGTAGAAAGCTTCCTCCGGCCATCGAGCACTGGAAAGCCACTGCCAAAATCTCTAGAAGAAATGTCTGCCCCATATTCTACAATGACGTCCTCTTCAATGGAACTAACCAGGCGCCAGAACTCCTTTTCCACCAACTCGGTGGGCACCATCTGTATATACACAAGGAAGATGGTGTTATCAGGAAGTTTTTTTAAACATGTTTTTAGGCAACTCTGGACAAAACTCACAATTCAGTAACAAATTGGCAACCCTAATGCAGACATTTTGCTAGCCATTTGGTGATTTTTATTTTATTTTATCTGGTGTACAATTCTACTTCATAAAGTCACTGGAAGGAAGGGAGGTAAATTGCTGCAGGTATGTGCAGGAACCGCAGACCATTCTGACATGCAAAGCTTGCCTGCCCCTTTTGTTTCCAGCACATTCTCATTAGCCAGTGAGGCTCCCCTTTAGATTGCTGTCCCAACAAGGATGTGCGAGGGTGGAGCTTAGCAGAAAGCTTGGACACTACCCAGAAGTATCAAAGTTTTACTTGTCAGAATCACCTGGTATTGCCCCATGACAAGAGTGTTTGGGAGGCTGATGCAGGTATGTGCCAATCTCACTGCCTACACTTTATACTTGCAGCAGTTTGCTTACCTTCACTATATCTCTTTAGAGAGTCAGAATTCAAACCATAAAATCCAAAAACTTACATGCACCGGCATGTTGAAGTAGTCCGATTTGAAGCTGTCTGCCATCTCTCCGAAGCTCTGCAGGGTGTACTCTCTCACAGCCTGTTCAAAACCGAATGCTTCACGTGGTTTGCTGCACTCCTTATAGAAGCAAAGGAAAGGTAATCAGATTAGATCTACATCTGGAATCCCTACAATCTATCCTAGGTTTGTCCCTCTCATTTCTCCCTCATTTTGCCTTTCCTTGGACATGCGAGATCAGATTTCACCAGACGTTTCATTACAGGTAGCATTGTGATTCAGATGAGATGTAAAGAGCACCTGTACTGTTGGAGAAAACCACATGCTACAAAGATAGCAGAAGGAAATCTTTTGCTAATGTTTTTCAGTTATAAAAAGGCCTTAAAGCTCAACTAAACTACCAGACCAGATAGACATTGTTGGGCCCCTAGTAACCTTTTGCCATAACGTGCACAAAGCATATTTGAACAATACAACAAACAAATCTAGTAAGACAATGCCCTCCAGTGCGTCCGTACTCCCATCTGTCATTGGCAGCTCTTCTGCTCCCAGGCTCCTTCTGGGTTCAGAGCCTTTGGCAATCTTGAAAGTCCAGGCCAGAATAATGCAACTCCTTTGCATGCAAGCACACAGGACTTACTTTGTGCTGGCACAAAGTTGTGCTGTACACTAAGCTGCCTATGTGTGGTTCAGGGTATACTTGCCAAAATAAAGAAATAAATAGCAGTTTCACTTAAAAAGTTCACCTTTCCAACATGTTACAACAGTATTTAGGGGGTAAATATGCAACATGTTGCAGCTCGTGCCCCACTCACCTCCCTCACCCCTTCCCGTTTAACAGCAGGCAGTGGGCTCATTTTCCCACACATTTTGTCACATTTTAAAACTGGTGCAGCCCCACCCACACAGCCACATCATTCACAGGAATTTGTGAATTAATGAATTAAAAGTCTCATCTGCCACCACGCCAGACAGATAGTAGTTCTCAATGAACTACGAGGGCACCGATTAGCACTTGTGCAAGAAAGCTGGAGTAATTGTCTGCAGAAGCCCGACATTGCACCAGGGATCGACTGATAAAAAATAATAAATGCACATTTTTTCATAACAGCTATGATTCCTATAGTGATGCTGTGATTGACCCACAGCTATCACATGGTATCTGGGCCAATCACATCACCATGTGTTAGCTGTGAGCCAATCACAGCACACACTAGTAATCACAGTTGTTATGAATGTAACCCATTCATGAGAGTACAAAAGTAGAGAGTACAAAACATTGCTGTTACAGTAATCATTACTGTAACATCAAAGTGTAAAAAAAAATAAATAAAAAAAATCCCAGATTTCACCCCTCCCCATATCACTATGGCAACACATTTTAACCTACTGTCTCCAGTCAGTATCCCTGATCACCACCACACCAATCATATGATGACGCCGTACTGCACTGGTAAAAGTATGTAAAAAAATAAATAAAAAATAAAAAAGAAAACGTGTAAAGCGTATTTTTTTTTTAATTTCTTCATTTTCCGAACAATCGTGACAAAAGATGACAACTTTTTACACACACCATAGTTTGTAGATGCTATAACTTTCACACAAAACCAATTATTATACATTTATTGCCATTTATTTTTTTTTTATACCAAAAGATATGTAGCAAAATACATTTTGCCCTTAATTTATGAATAAATTTGATTGGATATGTTTTATAACAGAAGGTAGAAAATATATTTTTTTGTTTGTTTTTTTTCAGGCTTTTTTCGTTTAAAAAGCAAAAAATAAAAAAACCCAAGTGGTGATCAAATACCACCAAAAGAAAGTTCAATTTGTGCGAAAAAAAATGGATTTAAAATGTTATTTTTGTACAGTGTTGCATGACTGTGCAATTGCCAGTGAAAGTAGCACAGTGCGGAATAGCAAAACATAGCCTGATCATGTAGGGGTAAAAACTTCTGAAGGTCAAGTGCTTAAAGGTGAACTTACCCTTTGAAGTGTATTTCAAGGAAGAAAAAAAATAAAAAATAAATAAAATGTGCTGCATCTCTGCACATGTACATTTTCACAGGTTTCATGCCTTTAAAGATTCTAAAAGGACAGAAAAATACCTGCCCGTCAGCTATGTTGTGGATTTCCAAGTACTGTTGTGGGCTGACACCATACAACTTTTTTGTGGACTGAGTGTTGGCAGCAATGCCCAGCTGTCTTTTGCTAAATTACTCAACCACTCCCACGCTCAGATCTCTACAACATATAGGCTACTTATTCTGTAGTCCAAGATAAGGGCTGGGGGCGTTTTAGATAACACAGGGAGTGTGCAGACACAAGACAGCTCTGAATTTGACAGTTTTTTTTTCCCCCCAAAACAAAATGCCTCAAATGCTAAATTCAAAAGACCAAAAGGGAGCAAATAAGAAAAGTTCATCATTAGGGCTTTAGAGTGTAAAATCTTGAGGTCAGGGACTGATGTGAATGTACAGCGCTTGTTAACCGTCGGTGTACAATAAATGCCCAAAGTCCAGCTATGCTTTATAAAAACTGCAAACTATTTTACATAAGCCGTTGTAAAAACATTAGATTATGGAAGAGTCTGGTATTACTCAGAATGTTGTTTCAAGGAGATAAAATGGTGGAGCCTATCAACCATTTAACAGAATAACCTAGCTACACTGCCACAGTGATAAGGCCATAGTATGGAGGCACAGAGCACTAAAGCAGTCCTCAATACTTTTTTATATATGCAACTAAGAAATGTTTTTATTTATTTTTTGTTAGTTTTGGATATAGTGGGGAGGGATTAGAACACCTTTTATTTTTTATTGCTGTCTGTGCCCCAGTTAGGGAGATTCACCCTCTCCATTTGTCCTTGTTACAGTTATCATCGAAAGTAAAAGAAAATCCCAAATTTTGCGTTGACATATGAATACTAAGAGAGGAAATCTTCCAATGGGTGCACTACTTCTGGTCACCCTGGTGACACACTGAATTCCCTCACTTTGGAGGGATTTCCTCTCACTTTCCGTTTTGGTTATGGGACAGGAATTAAAAGGAAATGGGTCACAGATGGCAAAAAAATAAAATAAAATAAAAAAATAAAAATTGACAGGGGTGATAACCTGTCAAAATGAAAAGAAAAAAATATTGCCTTTAGTTACACTTTAAAAGCTGAAGTTTAGGTATGGCAAATGTTACATAGGTGCATTAGTCCAGCAAGTACGGTATGTACTAGCTCAGCACAGGACCCAGAAGCTAATGGAGTTGTAGGCTGTGCCTACTAAAGTGATTTGCAGCTTCCACAGGAATCCCACAGACATGGCACATACATACTTACATTGGTCCAAGTTGGACATTTGTAACTATGTAAAAATTTCAATACCAGAACTTCATTTTTAAAAATGTATGCTTGATAAAATCCAGACCTAATACATGCCTGCATTGGCTTTTGTTGGCCTGTTTATACCTGAATGCCAGTCAGTTATGATCAGTCAAAGCTCTGGCACTTTCTGGTAATTAGAGTAGCTTTTGACAGACACTGTCCCTCTACCCTGAATAGCCAAAGTAACAGATACAAACATCTAAAAGCAGACTGTATCTGGCCAGACTCATAATCCAAGTATGGGCATCTCATTATTTTAGTTGAAAGATCGACCCATGTCTCAATAAGCCCAGCTCAAACAAGATTTGATTCACTCTGTAGCTTTAAGAGGTATTGGAGGCAGAACCTCTCATGAGGCACTACTTACATTTCTGTGAATGATTTAGCGTTATTACCTCAGCAATGCATTTTGGACACCTCCAGTCGCCTTTGGGCACTTCTGGGAGAGGAGGAATGAGGCAGAAGGTATGGTAACTGTCATCGCAGCCATCACAGAGGAGAAGTCTCTCTTCGCAGTCTCCACGGCCACAGAACAAACAAATATACAGATCCACCTGTAACAACCACCAAAAATTGTTCTCAACATGCAGGGGCCACACTCCAATGTCTTACAATATACTCAAGAATATACAATGACATACCATTGCGTTAGCTCTGTATAATGCAGTTTATGAGGTATGGGAGCTGCAAATCTAGACCAGCGACACTTGGGCCTCGTTCATACTACGTGCATAGATGTGATTTTTCTGCACGCGTTCTGTAAGGGCACAAGGAAAATAATTGTTCTCTATGTGCCCTGTTCACACCACAACACTAGTATCACATGCAGATTTTTTTTCTGCGCAGGAATTTGCAACAAGTAAAAAAAAAAAAAAAAAAAAAAAAACTCACTGAAACGCGAATGAAAACTGATGTAAACTAATTTCTCTGCAAGTGAATTCTGCTAGTTTTTTTCCATCAGTTTTTCTGCACGTATGGTGTGAACGAGGCCTAAAAGGCCCTCATTACTAATGCTATTCTGCAATCCATGATTTGTTTTTTTAGAAAACACTTCCAAATAGTTTTGTTTTAAATTACTATCTTAGGTCACCTGCCCACACATCCCTTTCTATCTCTTCTTCCTGTCAGCGTAGTGGGCAGATTCTTATGATGCTAAAGTGGGAGGAGCAGTGGAGCAGTTAGTATTTTCCAACGGATACAGTGACGGGACAGTGTCACTGCATGGCTAAATGTCAGAGAGGGTTTAGAGGGCCTGGTTGACAAAAAAAAAACAGTTTACAGTGGGTGTGGTGACTGTCCGACAATGCGGTGACAGGGTGGTCTTGAACCTAGAAGCTTACACTGCTGCAAATCCCTATTTCTATAATGGTGCATAGATTAACATTCCCTTGGCAAAGGGCAGCTCGGGCTATTTAACAGATTGCTTTGGTATCCCAGGGCTCAGGTGTCCAACAGCCTTTAGCATCCCTGAGCTTAAAACATTGAATTACTGAACTGTCTTCTTTTGAAAGTGACTAAAGTTAAAGGGTTGTAAAGTCAGAAGGTTTTTTATTTGAATGCATTCAGATGAAAAAAAAAAAAAAAAAAACCTTCTGTGTGTAGCAGCCTCCCCCCCTAATACTTACCCGAGCCCCATTCTCTGTGCAGCGATGTCCACGAGTGTCTCGGCCGTGGAAGACTCTCCCTCCTGATTGGCTGAGACGCAGCAGCGGCACCATTGGCTCCTGCCAAAGTCAGTCAGCCAATCAGGAGAGAGAGGGGGCAGGGCCGGGTCATGGCTCCGTGTCTGAATGGACACAGGGAGCTGTGACTCGGCTGCCTCCATAGCAAGTTGCTTTCTGTGGGGGGCACTCGACAGGAGGGAGAAGCCAGGAGCACAGAAGAGGGACACGAGAAGAGGAGGATCTGAGCTGCTCTGTGCAAAAACCAACCGGACAGGTAAGTATAACATGTTTTTTTTATTTTTTTTTCTATAAAAACAACAAACAAGATTTTACAATCACTTTAAGATGTGTCACCTGGCTATGGGCATCTGTCAATGGCATAAGTTTTACATAAGTTTAAGACACTTCTAAGATTATTCGGAATTCATTAACAGGCACATTTGACCCACACCTGAACTTGTTTTAACCCACATTTGATCTGCAAACAAAATCTCACCAACACAGGCCCTTTTTTTTTACGCTTTACTCCCCACTGCAAGGGTTAAATTCTTGTGTTACCTAGGAGATTATGAATAACTTGCCTTATTCCCCACTCCCCCAGCAACCACCTCCTCTTTCCAATGCTTCAGAAAGTGAATGGGCCCTCTACATCCTCCGATACAATGCAGGAATGCTGGAGCTATCTACGGGATGATGTCAGGAAGGTGTGAGCAGCTGGGCAGTGAAAGGAAGAAACATTGGGGGGACCAGTTACAGGAGGAAAGAGGAAGCCTGCAGCGACAAGGGTTAAGGCAAGTATGTCACCTTACTCATCATCCACTGGGTGAATGAGCAGATAATCCTTGAAGTTTGTGGGGAGGAGCCAATGCAAGGGTTAATATCTTTCCTCTTCAGAGTTCAGCCTTAACCGCTTTGCGACCGCCGGCTGTCAAATGACGGCCAGGCGGCGCAGCTCTCGTTCTGGGAGGGCGTCATATGACGAGGAGAGGAGAGGATCCGATGGTGTGTTCTCTGTACAGAGAAACACCGATCGGTCTCCTCCCCTTGTGAGTCCCCTCCCCCCACAGTAAGAATCACTCTTAGGGAACATATTAACCCCTTCCCGCCCCCTAGTGGTTAACCCCTTCACTGCCAGTGTCATTTATACAGGAATCAATGCATTTAAATAGCATTGATTGCTGTATAAATGACAATGGTGCCAAAAATGTGTCAAAAATGTCCGATGTGTCCGCCATAATGTCGCAGTCACAATAAAAAATCGCTGATCACCGCCATTACTAGTAAAAAAAAAAAATATTAATAAAAATGCTATAAAACTATCCCCTATTTTGTAAACGCTATAACTTTTGCGCAAAACTAATCAATGATCGCTAATTGCGATTTTTTTTTTTTTACCAAAAATATGTAGAAGAATACGTATCGGCCTAAACTGAGGAAAAAAAAAGTTTTTTTATATATTTTTGGGGAATATTTAGTATAGCAAAAAGTAAAAAATATTGTTTTTTTTTTTTTAATTTGTAGCTCTTCTTTTGTTTATTGCGCAAAAAATAAAAACCGCAGAGGTGATCAAATACCACCAAAAGAAAGCTCTATTTGTGGGGAAAAATGATAACAATTTAATTTGGGTACAGTGTCGTATGACTGCGCAATTGTCATTCAAAGTGCGTCAGCGCTGAAAGCTGAAAAATGGCTTGGTCAGGAAGGGGGTGAAAATGCACTGTAGTGAGGTGGTTAAAGAAGCATTTTCAGGAGTCTGGGCCTGAATTTGAAGCTCCCAGATCTAGTCAGACTTCCTTAACTTTTTGACGTCATGGAAGCCCTTGAAATAATTTACAGGCCTTGTAGAATCCTTGCTCACACCAATTCATTGGAGGTCAGTAGGAAAATCACCCCTATATTGATGGCCAGTGTGAGAAATGTGTCTAATTGTCACCCCTACAAACTGCTAAAAAAAAGATAATTGGTATCATGCAACTGGCTATGTCAAGTGGTTTTGGTCCCAGAACTATGCAGACAGCATCAAATAGGAGGTCAATCAGCAAAAGCTGAAGGAACCCCTAGAGACCTCTGGAGGAACCCTGAAAATGGCTGGTCTAGACTCTCTTACATTCATTACAAATGGCAAGAAGCAGATGTGGATAATATGAAGTTTTATCTCACTTACGAAATTAACTGATAAGGCTCCTTTCTTCTTTCTCATTTGCATCCCAAACAGTTCCAACTTTGAGTTATTTTTCTTGAACATTTCATCTGCAAAAGAAAATCACACAGCCACAGATGTTGGAAATCTTAATCAATAATATTCTTGATATCATCGGATCTATACCTGTTGGATTGCCAGAAAAATATCCTGAAATATAACTTCAGATCATAAATATTTGGATAACAACAGCTTTTATAGTTTCTCACCAGCTCTGTCTTTAACGCTATCACTGACACCAATCACCCTGGGTGCTCCGAGCACATGCAGCTTCTTCACTTCCGTGCTTTTTCTGTTCTCCACCATCTCCTGCTAAAAACAGAACATGTACAAATTAAAAAAAAAAAAAATAAAAAAAAAAAAAAAAAATTCATTAAAAGGTAATGTGTTAAAAAATTGTGCCTAAATCTGACCTGCTAGCAGCCTCTTGCAAATCCCTATACAAAAAAGTCATACTGTGAGACGCAACATAAGGAGCCATTCAGCTGTTCTACAATTAGGGACATACTGATAAGAGGAGAGAGCAGAGGAGGAGTTCATCAATCGGCTGGAGGGACAAGTCCTGTAAGTTCTACTTGATTGCTACAAGGAAAATTCAGGTCTCCTCCCATTCCAGGCAGGGTGCTTTTCTAAATTAACATGAATTTGAAGAGATGGATCTTGTACTGTTGCAGCTTTGTGGTTTCCTGTCCTCAGCTGATATTTAAAGCCTATCTTTAGGTTTACTTTTACTTTAAATAGTTAGGCTTTAATTGAACTTCCCTAGCCTGTTAGTGTTACATGTACCTGATGAACAGTGGGGGGGATCCTGGAAAACTGCTGTGCAATTGAGCAAAAAACGACGAGCACGTTGGTTATCTGGCACCCTTCACACAGGAGACATACCCCATTGGCAATATTCAAAATTGACAGATTCTGCTGCATTTTAAGGGAAGCTGCCTTTTTTTTTATTTTTAATTTTTATTTTATTTTTGTTAAATGTTGAAAACTTGTCATAAGAGATTGACCCTACTGCTACAATGCCACTTTTAAAAAAATGCTAATTACCTTGCTGTTATGCCAACTTTTGCTAAACCAGTTCAAGTTTCACTGGCTGCATAGTTGCTCCAAATTACTGACTCATTTATGCCAGAGACAGACAGGCAGCTACCACATTCAGGAGGAAGCCCGCAATGGCTACCCCAAATTGCTCACAATTTTTGTTGTGAGCAACAAAATTATTTCTATAAATAAGAGGAGTATGCAAATCAAGAACTGGACCTGGAAAATACTTAGGGCGAGATCTACTAAAACTGGTGCACACAGAATCTGTGCAGCTGTGCATACTAACCAATCAGATTCTAGGTTTAAGCCCCCGCTCACATCAGCACAATTTTTCATACAATCTGACATATCAAATCGCATGCCAAATCCCAGCCTATTGCCGGCAACGGCACTCTCCCAAATGGGTGTGATGCCGACTTTTCGGCACTGCCGATCGCCAAAATTACTTTTGGCGACTTCAGGGGCAATTTCAAAAGACATCAGTGCATGAACCAGCACAGATGTCTTTCAAATCGCCCCTGAACTCGCACTGAAATGCAGGTTTGAAATCGTGCCAGCTGAACTATTTGAACTATGAACAATTTCAAACCAGCGTTCAGTGTGAACGAGGGCTTATTGTCAAAGCTTAATGGAACAAGCTGAAGTTAGAAGCTGATTGGTTACTATGCACAGCTGCACCAAATACTGTGTGCACTAGTCTTAGGCAGGTCATACGTTATACAATTTTCTTGTACAGGCAGGCCCTTGTACTACATAATTGAAGGTAAATCTAAAAGAAACTGAATAAGAAAATTGTATAGTGTGTGGACAGTCCTAGTAAATCTCCCCCAGTTCTAACTGCCGCGGCTTTGAAGCCGACATCCCAGCACGACTTCAACACAACTTGCATACGACTTCTTTAACAGAAGTCAATGCAATTAGTGCTGAAGTCGGACCAAAAGTAGTGCAGGAACCTTTATCCAAGTCAGAGCTACTCAAGTCACTTGTATTAGAAGGGTTCCATTGAACTTAATGGGGTGCGACTTGTGATGCGATATGTGCTCTCAAAGTGGGAGCATCAAAGTGAATTGGGCCTTAGTGTCTACATTTAACAGACAGAAAGTAAGCAGTGACCAATCAGTGCCTATTCCAGGGGTACAGTACAACCTACAGGGGGGCAACTCTTCTTTATGTGTAAAGTAAAGGCATACTATTTTTTTGTAGTTTTAGATTGATTAGGAAAGGGCAAGACTAATTATCAAGTATTTATTGCTGTCTGGGTTCTCGCTGGGTAGAGTCACCCTACTGTGACCATAAATCACCAAGCCACAAAGCAAGAGGGAAATCCAAAATTTTAAAACTGAACTCCAGCTTTAGATTCAGTCTTGCACAGATGTACAGGCTCCTCTCCACTACTGAAATGTCTTACTCGGATTTCACTTCACAGTAAGGCTGCTTTCACACTGGGGCGGTGCGGGGGGCGACGGTAAAGCAGCGCTATATTTAGCTGCTTTACCATCGTTTTACCCGCGGTATGCAAAAGGGTTAAAAACCTCCGCAAAGCGCCGCTGCAGCGGCGGTTTGCCGGCGGTATCCCCGCGGTTTCCCATTGATTTCAATGGGAAGGAGCGGTATAGGAGCGGTAAATACACCGCTCCTTCACCGCTCCAAAGATGCTAGCAGGACTTTTTTTGTGGTCCTGCTAGTGCACCGCTCCAGTGTGAAAGCTCGCCGGCTTTCACACTGGAGTGAATGGGGCCGCTTTTTTTCAGGTGGTGTACAGGCGCTATTTTTAGCACTGTACCGCCTGAAAACCGCCCCAGTGTGAAAGCAGCCTAAGAATTAGAAGTTACAGAATGTCAGATGGGGGTTGATTTATTAAGAGTGGAGAGTGCACAATCTGGTGCAGCTCTGGCAAAAGAAAAAAAAAATAAAATAATAATAATAATAATAAATAAAACCAACAATCAGCTTTCAGGTTTTATTGTCAAAGCTTAATTGAACAAGCTGAAGTTAGAAGCAGATTGGTTACAGCTACAGAGTTTTAGTAAATCACCCCCATAGTCTCCACCTAATTTTCTGGATGGAGGATGCCCAACATCATTTAACATGTTCATGGACTTTACCTACGGTGGCCTGCATGCAAATATAAATACAATCTGCCCAAGAACTCCATATCCTCCTCCTCCAACAATTAATTAATTTTGATATCTGCATAGCTCATCCAAAGAACCAGGTCATTGCTTGCATCAGGTCTAAGAGCTATTGAGAGAAACTATCTATAGCATCCTGCCAAAGCCTCCTATCAGCTATGACCTGAATGCATTGCATAGAGAAACACAGAGATCCAGTGATTACATGACTGGGCCTTAAATAAGGTACGTAATGCAAAAACTTAAAAGCAGTCCTTACGCTCAATCAACAATTAGACTATTTCTAAGAATGGCTGGACAGCCGCACTCCATTAAGACACCTTTATTGAAGTCAGATAAAATCCAAATAGTCACAAACGATCACATCGATCCCAGAGGGACAAGGCAAGGCTTACATGTGTCACACCACAAATGGGTGCTTAATCATAACCATTTTTTGCTCTATGCACTTGCAGAGCCTGCAGCTGTCTTTTGCTAGCAGGAGGGGCAACCCTGGAATGGTTTGCAGTGAGTTCTTATCTTGATGGACTATTTCTAATCCTTATGCTGCTAGCATTAGTAAATAGATATACTTTCCTATCATATTTACTTGTTTTAAACTTTTTTTTTTTTTTTTTTTTTGCATTTCTTCAGTTACTTCCTGGTTTCCATGCCTAGACAAATTAGGTCATACATCCCTGGAGTCTTCAGGAGGGGAGTGTTCTCAGCTCAGCCCATGCCTGAGCTAAGGGAAGGTGGATTCCAGGAAGCAAATGCTACATGAACCATCTACCTTTACTAAAGATGGCCACTGCCAGAAATGCTAGGGGGTGTTTGTCAAAATTCTCAGCCAAATAAAGAATGGAGCCATGGATGGATGGATGGAGGAGTTTGCTCTGAATGAATGAATGAATGAATAATTTGTATAGCGCTACAATCCGAACTGAATCGCCTCAAGGCTCCGAATATTAAAAATGAATTGTATAGCATTTTGGTTTGTGCTCAATACAGTGCAGTTCCACTTTAATTAGCATGTAGATGAGATGGGGGGGGGGGGGGGGCAAGAGAAGGCAAAACATAAGAATACATTTTAGCTTCTCATTAGCACCGGAGGGCGGCGGGAGGGGCGTCCCCTCCCGCCGCCCGTAAGAACGATCAAGCGGCGGAACAGCCGCTATGATCGTTCTTATGGTGCAGGGAATCGCCGGCTGAAACCGGCAATATCTGAATGATGTCTGTAGCTACAGGCATCATTCAGATATACCCCTGAGACCAAAAAGACGTCATATGACGTATACTGGGTCTTAGGTGGTTAAAGTGGTTGTATACCCTTAAATTCAACTTACACCTACAGGTTTAGCACGGTTTAGGAGATATTTGAAAAGAGCGTTTTACAACGTTGTCTACGGCGCATGCGCGCCGTAGACAATGGTGCATTTACATGGTTAATCCCCATTCACAACTTCGGCTCACCGCAGTTGAAGTGTCCCCGCGCGCATGCGCGGAGCGACGTCCTCGCCGCTCTGGCCAATCACAGCGCCGCAGCAGTTATTGGCCGGAGTGGCGATACCCGGAAGGGTATCTGTGGAGCGATGGATGCGGCCGGAGGGGGAGAAGAGGACGGCATTGGGGGCCCCGATTAAGGTAAGTGATGCATAATGAGCTAGTATGCTAGTCATACTAGCTCATTATGACTTTGTCTTGCAGGTAGTGTACAAAAAAAACAAAACGGGTATACAACCGCTTTAAATAGGCAGGTTGTGCTTTTCTGCTTAGTAATGTTGTAGTGATTGTGCTTTATTGCCAGGATAATGAAAACTATACATTCCCTATGTGGCTGATATTTTACTTTATTTTACTGACTCTCCCACTCTTACAGATAGGATAAAAGAATGGGATTTTAGATTTGTCTATGCAAAGCTGGCCATATGTAAATGATTATGGAAATTATCCTGGACCTGGACACAGAGACAACAGTCAACTTGAAACATATTTATGATCATGACGACAAGGATATATGTGGACATGTCTGGCATCCTAAAGGCATTGAGTTTCTTGGGCGTGGTTAACTCATCAGGTTAACTCACACAGCAAGGTCCCAGCTTCCCCATCTTGCCACCCTTGTCATACAGGTATGACCAGAAAGAATACAGGCTTTCCCAGTGTTTGCACCATCTAGGAATGACCGTTAAGCCTAGTACACACGGGCCGAATGTTGGGCGGCACCAGCTGGTTCAATAGAAACCGTCCGACATTCGGCCCGTGTGTACTGCAGCCGTTCAGGCGGCTTCTGTCGATGGGGCATGACCGAAAAAAGTTGAGCCCTGGCACATGCGGTACAGTGGCTCCTCTGGAGCTGTCAAATTTTTTTTTTTTTCTTTCAGCCTTGCTGGGTTGAACAAATAAAAAAAAAAATATATATATATATATATATATATATATATATATATATATATATATATATATATATATATATATATAATAATCAGTGGCAGCCCGTCCATAGGGGGCGCCCGGGCGCCACCCCCCCCCCCCCTCCTTGCAGTTAAAAAAAATAAAAAAATAAAAGTTCAAAAAAAAAAAAAAACATTTATTTAAACATGTCCCTTTAAGGGCGCCTTGCACAGTGCACTGCAGTATGCACCGCTCTATCACCAATAGATAGATTCATGCATTGCATGAATCTATCTATTGTCACCTCTGCCGCCCCCTATTCAGGTGTCCGGCCCCTGATCGGGCGCCGGGCATCTGAATTACAGTGGGGGGGGTGTTGCGGGAAGCGCCCCTATTAGAGCTGTAAGCTCTAATAGGGGACCCTATTAGAGCGGTGTGCTCTAATAGGCTTCCCTAAGTGTAAACAGCGGGCGCACGGCTGTGCGTTCGCTGATTACACAGTATTGTGTTAGGGAAGCGAATACATCGCTTCCCTAACACAGACCCGCCTCTCAGCCAATCAGGTTGCCAGGTCTGTTACCTGTCACCTGATTGGCTGAAGTCACAGGCGCTGTGATTGGACGCTAGGCGTCCAATCACCTAGTGTCCAATCACAGCAGAAGAAGACAGGAGGAGCGCGGGAGAAGACATCCGACGGAGACACCGCTCGTCGCCTGACGCCGTCACCAGCTGCACACCGGGACAAGGTAAGTGCAAAGGGCAGGCAGGGGGCACAGTGGCAGCACTTAAGGGGCACAGTGGCAGAACTTGGGGCACAATGGCAGCACTTAAGGGGCACAATGGCAGAACTTAAGGGGCACAATGGCAGAACTTAAGGGGCACAATGGCAGAACTTAAGGGGCACAGTGGCAGAACTTAAGGGGCACAGTGGCAGAACTTAAGGGGCACAGTGGCAGAACTTGGGGCACAGTGGCAGAACTTGGGGCACAGTGGCAGAACTTGGGGCACAGTGGCAGAACTTGGGGCACAGTGGCAGCGTTTGATGGGCACAGTGGCAGCGTTTGATGGGCACAGTGGCAGCGTTTGATGGGCACAGTGGCAGCGTTTGATGGGCACAGTGGCAGCGTTTGATGGGCACAGTGGCAGCGTTTGATGGGCACAGTGGCAGCGTTTGATGGGCACAGTGGCAGCGTTTGATGGCACAGTGAGGCAGCGTTTGATGGCACAGTGAGGCTGTTTGTTTGCGCCCCCCCAAAAATTTTGAGCACCAGCCGCCACTGATAATAATAATAATAATAATAATAATAATGTGTGTACCAGGATTTAGGCCTCATTCAGATGAGTGAATGAGAGCAAATAGGCTGCTGTGTTAAGATACAGCTAAACACTGTCTCTGTATGCACTCTGTGCTATGAACCCATATAAACTGGACGATTAGCTGCGGCCAGTTCGTATGCAACCATACACGCCATACCTGGACACTGCATGTAACCGCCCAGATGAGTTGGTGAACATCAGCAACGCTGACCATTGATTTGCACAGGTCCTGGCTGCAGCTGTTTGCAAACACTGGAGTGTGCAAAATCTGGTGCAGCTGTGCATGGTAGCCAATCAGCTTCTAACTTCAGCTTGTTCAATTAGGCTCCATGCACAATGGACGTTAAAATAATGTTATAAAAACGCCAGTAGCTTTACAGTGAGTCTTTCAACGTTTATTAGCGTTTTTCCGCATCAGCGTTTTAAAAAAAAAAAAAATGATTTATATATATATATATATATATATATATATATATATATATATATATATATATATATATATATATATATATATATATATATATATATATATATATATATATATATATTTTCAAATGGATCAAAAAACATTGAACGCTGGCGAGCCATGTTTTTGAGCTTTTGGATTTTTTTGTGGTCAGAAAAATGACTCCTGAATGCAATTTTATGGCCCATAAAAAACTCCACTGCTGATAAACGTTCAAAAACATCCATGTGTGCATGGACACATAAGATAACAGAGGTGAGTTTATGGGCTGTTATAAAACAAAAAAACAAAAAAAAAAAAACGCCCAAACTCGCAAAAATGGCCGTTTATGAGCTTCAGTGTGCATGGAGCCTTAGGCTTTGACAATAAGGCTCGGTTCACACTAGTGTGGGCTGTGTGTTCCGGTTGCAGGTATCGCATCGATTCCCACTTCTCTTGTGAGACGCACAGAACTGCCATTCATTCTGAATGGCACCGCCCATGCATCTCAGCCCGCAGCGCAATCGCAGGTACCGTGTGGTCAAAAAGACCATGTGGTTTCCCTGCGGCCACGTTTCTAAAAAAAAGTGCATGCAACTTTTTTGTGTGTTTCACGTGGCACAGCAGCCCATTCAACAGACACGGATGCACTAGTGTGAACCGAGCCTAAAACCTGGAAGCCGATTGGTTTCTATGCACAGCTACACCAAATTTTGCACTTTCCAGTTTTAATAAATCAACCCCATTGTGCGATAGATAGTTTTTCCACCAGCAAGATTCACCAATACTTGTCAGCAGAGGTCTGCATGAATGAAGCCCCAAGACCATTATGGAAATTGCAGTACCAGAACTTAATATCAGTGAGTTATGAGCATCCCAACACAACTAGTCCATGACCTACAATATACAGGTGTGAACCATCTGTACACTGTGGTCCACTTTGCTGATGGAAGAAAAAAATAAATAAAAAGCATTGTGCATTGTCAGCCTATTCAAAATGATCAGGCTGCTTTAATGCAGCACATCTCCATGTGTATTGACACAATCCATACTTTGAATGGGCCATTATTCCCAACAGCAAGGTGTGATTTGAGAACCAGAACTCCAACACCACTAGGACCAGTGTCGTGTGACTTCACAAGATTTCTAAGCTGTATGTCAGATGCGACTTGGAAGACATCTGTGAGACTTTATGCACAGAAGTCTATGCAAGTTGTGCCCAACTTGCAAAAAGTAGTGTAAGAACTACTTTCAAAGTCGGTTCGACTCCGATGGAGTCGTACCGACTTGGCTGCTTCCATTGTGGACCATAGGGTGCGGCTTGTCATGCATTTTGAAACTATCAAATCGCATGACAAGTCGCACCGGTGTGACCGGGGGGCTAAAGGAAAATGCTGCACTATGCAGGTTGATGTAATCTGCATGTGTTCCCATTTCAGACCAATGCTCTATATACAGATTTACAGAGCGCAGAGGAAAGGGAATCCAGGGATTTGCTATACAAGGACACCTTCTGGAAAAGTTGCCTTGAAATCAATTTTTGATCTTACTTTCCCATTTTACACGCCTGCGTTTCACATTTCCATGATGGCATTTTATGTCCAAAGTTGTGGGTTTTTCCACTAGTGGCTAGCTCAGTATAGTTAAAATCCCTACTAAGTAATTGCTGAGATAACAATTTAACCACATAGCAAGCCTACAATTTTTAAAATCTGACAAAGCAGAAGAATAAGCCATTGTACACAGGCTTCAGCTTGTATAAGAGCAGTGTGTGCAGCAAACTTCTACAAAGCTTATAAAAATGTCTGGTGGGGCCTGATGTAGTTAACACTTACGGGTCCTCTCCCTCCACCACTCTACGATTGGTCAGTGAAATAGGAAGCAGCAGACTGAAAAGTTCATCTCTGTTATTCTGCTTTGTATGTTCCTTGTTAGAATAAAAGCACTACAGCACAGCCGATTGGTTCCTTGTGCTGCTTCTCCCTCCCAGGTCAGATGCATTGCATGTCAGGGAAGCGAGTCCCCGCAGACTAGAATGAGGCTGTACCCAAAGGCCTCATCCACAGGGCCAAACAGGCCTTGGTGGCAAGTATTGTGCAGGACAAATGTATCAGGGAGCCAAGGTGTGTGCGGACAGCTGTGGCTGGGAAGCCTGTACAAAGCAACGACAGGCTGACAGTGGCTGCAGGCGTCCGCGAGTGGCCAAACAAACTTACATCCAGAAATGATTATCTGCCCCGAATTGGAGGTAATCACTCCCTGTGCAATTTTGTTCAAACACTGGCAGGCAGCTGCAGTCTCTCTCAGCCTGTCATTGCTTAAAGTGGAACTTCACACTTTCAACATTGATTATTTTTATTCCTCATACTGCTAGCATTAGTAAATAGATAAGAAACTAGATCATATTTACTTGTCTTAAACTTTTTTTTTTTTCCTTCACTTACTTCCTGGTTACTTGCCTAGGCAAATTATGTCATATATCCCATTAATCTTCAAGAGGGGAGGAGAGGAGGAGGGGTTTTCTCAGCTAAGCACACCCGCATGCCGGAGCTAAGGGCAGATGGATTCCAGGAAGTAAATGCTGTATGAATCGTCTGCCCTTACTAAAGATGGCCACAGCCAGAAATGCAAGGGGCTGTTTTTCAAAGAGATTTCTCAACAAAATAAAGCAAGGACACATGGATGGAGTTTGCTCTGAATATTAAAGACAAAATAAATAATGTTTTTGCTTTGTGGTGCTCAGATGCAGTAAAGATCCCCTTTAACCCGGCAACAGATGGTTTTAATCTCTGCTGGTTCAGCAAGGACTGTCCGAAAATCTGTCCATCTATAGGCAATCCACTGATCGCCTTGAAAACAACCAGCGTGCTGGATTTCTAGCATGCTATTACTGTGAGGGAGTATAGCCACCAGCAACAAGCATTGTGTTCTCATGGTTGCAGGAGCGAAAATTGCATAATCTATAGCCTGCCTTACAGGCCTCCCATCCACGACCAGGGCTCCCAGAGCAGTTTTCTACTAAATATTTGCCACACCACTCCTGACTGAGCTGTGTAAATGAGGCCTTAGGCTCGATTCACATCTATGCATTTTGCTTTTGAGCGTTTTTGCAGTGCTTGTCGCGTTTTTTGGACCCGCGTTTTTTTTTTTTTTTTTTTTTTTTTTTTACACTGTGGTTGCTTAGCAACCAGCTATATACAGTGTAAAAAATAAATAAATAAAATAAAAAAAATAAAACGCAAAACGCAAATCACGGCAAAATCGCGGCACTTGCATTTGGATGCGGGTCCTTTGACTTCTATTACATACAAAACGCTGCATTTTGCTTGAAAAAAAGTCCCTGACCCTTTCCAAAAACGCAGAGGCACAAAAATGCATTGATGTGAACATGTCCCATAGGAACCCATGTTAAAAAATTTCCCTGCATTTCTGCAAAATGCATCAAAAAACGCGCTAGTGTGAATGGAGCCTTAGTGTCTCTAGTGTAGGAATATGGTCCCAATGAAGTCTACAGAGACTCAGTGTGCGGGCGCAGTCCGCACCCGAGGAGTTTGTCAGTCCGACAGATGTACGGACCTGGATGGGGATGATTGGGTTAGATGTAGAACAGGGGGTCTCCAAACTTTCTAAACAAAGGGCCAGTTTATTGTCCTTAAGACCTTATGGGGGCCGGACTGTGGCCAGCGGGAGGGAAAATGTTCCTGCTACAAGCGGGAGTAAACATCATCACATTTGGCATTAAGGGGAGGAATAGTGCCCCATCATTGGTACTAGGGCTGAAACAACTAATCGATTAATCGACAACTAATCGATTATGTAAATAATCGATTACTATTTTCATAATCGATTAATCGGCCAGTAACATAATGGGGTTAAAAAAAAAAATAAAAACTAAAATGAGCCCTTTATAGTACAAAAAGAGCAAATAATCGCTACTGGAAATATTACATTCACAGTTCTACAGTAAAAAAAATGAACCCCTTAGAGTAGCGATTATCTGCTTTTTTTGTACTATATAGGGCTAATTTTATTTTTTTTAACCCCATTATGTTACTAAACGTCTTAGACCTGGTTCACACCTATGGGTTTATTGGTGCTTTTTGCAGAAACGCACTACAGTTCATTTACATGGTTTCCTATGTGACATGTTCATGCAAAATAGTGCTTTTTTGGTTCAATATACTTCAATGGAGAAGCTGCAGAAAAGCATGTAATGCGTTTTTGCAGCAATTTGTGTTTTTTAATCTGCCCAACAACAAATTGGCCAAGAAAAATGAAAACCGCAAATCACAGCAAAATCACGTATGCAAAAATAAAAAACACACAGCAAAAGCACTGCAGAAACAATTAAAAGAAAGCTGCATAGGTGTGTACTGAGCCTTATGCTGGCCACACAGATCATTTTTCAGACGAGAATTTTCAGACAAAAAATCTTTGTACATTCGCTAAATGAAAGAATGTGGTTTCAAATTTTCACTTGTTTTTTAACATTCTGTTTTTAAAAT
The DNA here is from genome assembly GCA_028564925.1 of Lithobates sylvaticus. Classification (NCBI taxonomy): domain Eukaryota; kingdom Metazoa; phylum Chordata; class Amphibia; order Anura; family Ranidae; genus Lithobates; species Lithobates sylvaticus. The sequence goes on along the minus strand of CM053029.1, from coordinate 159,668,399 downwards.
GAATGTAATTTCTGAATAAAAGCCACATACACTGTCTGAAAATTTCTTTGACCAAGAAGTTTTCTATTTCCAAATTTTCCCGTCACTGTGGTTGAAAATGAACGTCGATTTGACCCCACTAATGATTAGAAAATTGAACGAACGTTCTTAAAATTACTTTTTTTTTTTTTTTTGAAGGAAGACATTGTTTTTTTTAATAAAAAAAATTAGATCTCCAATGCCCCGTACACACGGTCGGAAATTCCGACCACAAAATCTGTCAGATTTTTTCCAACGGATTTTGTCCGACACTGGTGTTGCATACACACGGTCGGACAAAGTTGTCGGAAAATCCGATCATTCTGAACGTGGTGACGTTCGTTGCGTACAATGGAACTACGTAGAGACTAGTAGCCAATAGCTTGGTCTCGTAATTTGATCTGAGCATGCGTGACACTTTGTCTGTCGGAATTCTCTACACACGATCGGAAAAAGTCTGATCGGACTTTGTTGTCGGAAAATTTGAGAGCAGGATCTCAAATTTTTTCTGTCGGAATAAGTCCGATGGAGCCCACACACGGGCAGATTTTCCGACAACATGGTCCGATAGGACATTTTCCGTCGGAATTTCCGACCGTGTGTACGGGGCATTAGTCTGATGATATTTACCAGATTCACCCTTTAATAGCATATACGGTATATATCCTCTAATAGTATATATACAGTATATCTCTTCTGTCTGTTATTCTCATAGTGGATTAGATATTTTGCTCCCTAACCATATACTTGGTTATTTATATTTACCACTACATAGAGATATTTAAGGATAAATTGCCTTTATTTTTTTAAACTTTACACATTAACCAAAATTGTACACCACACCTTTTTTAAGGTTATTAACCGAAAACAATAAATCGGCCAACTAATCGATTGTGAAAACAATCGTTAGTTGCAGCCCTAATTGGTACCAATGCATTTAGGCCAGGTTCACATATATGCGGCCGCAGGTTCGTGCCTGGGGTCCCGTGCGTGTCTGTTCACCAGTTCAGGTGCGAATCAGGTCCAAATCTTTGCCTGAATTTGCACATGAAATCGGACCCAAGTCCGCACAGGACCCTTTTTTAATCGTGGCTGCCCCGGCTCCATTGGGAGTTGGTCACACTCGTATGTCATGCGAATTTGGCTGTGGTGAAACCTGCAGCCAATTCACACATGCGTGAACCCAGCCTAAATATGAGCATAGCTTGAAGTACACCTGTCATAAGATAATTATGTAGGCTGTCATTGCTGATCTCTACTTTTAAGAATGTTATTTACTTTATGTACAACATTGATGCCTTTTCTTTAGTGCATTCTGGAGCTATTGACCTAGAACAAGTATAGAGATAAGGCATTCTGACTATTTTATTACTCAAAGTACTGAAGCCAGACAAACTGGCATTTTTAGAAGGTCAGTATATTCCTGTCATGATAGATAAACTTGAATCAATTCATAAGAAGCTGCGTTATCTGAAGCCAAGGAATGTGGAAGGGTTAGAATTCCTGTCAGATTTTTATTGCCGTCATCCTCTCTGTGTCCTGCTGAACATTAACATTTGCAATTCAAAATTCACCCTGACCATTTATGAGGAATTGGGTGGCATATTTTTAAGCTACACACAAAATGGCTTCTCTCTTGCACTTATCCCAACGGAAAAATTTTACAAGGGCTCCGTCACACCTTGGTAATAAGACTCAGATGTCAAGGACGTCACTTGTCAGAAATAGGAGACGACCAGGGGGACCATCTGAGGCTTCTCACTGAGGTGTTTGCTTGCTGACAAAAGCCCTTTAATACCATCTGCCAGCTGCATGCAAATAATAGTGCTGTTGAATAAACCTTCCAGGTCAGAACATCTCGGTGTGCATGGCAGGCTTACCTTGGGCGGCCTAATTTTGCATATTCCGGTTCTCTCAGCAATGGGACGAATACGCCCGATGAAGCTGAGAGGATCTGAGAATTCCTCCCAGGTTGGTTCAAAGACCGGGCACTCCGGAGGGGGCACAAATTCATTGTACGCAGCCATCCCAGGGGTTAATATCAATCCTTCAGCATAGAGTTACTTGTACAGAGCAATAAAAGGCAGCACAGATGCTTGGAGTGTGGAGTGCCAACGGATGGAGAGGCATGTGGCCTTGTCACAACGGGACCCTCAACATCTCTTGGCAGTACAAAGCCCTTTGTTCATCTGCCACTCGTATTTCGAGGAGCGCGCGGGGGGGGGGTAAAATCTAGTCTAACACAACACCCCAACTTTTAAAGATCTACAAGACAGTCCCAGAATCCTTCAGTGAAGCTGCAAATTATAATCCATCAGAGATAATCAGTAGGTTCTTTCTCTAGATGTCCCCAGGTTGATCCACTAAATGCACAATAACAGATCCACCCTGGAGACGTCACAATCCAAAATCCACACGGAGACAGAGACAGATCCCATCACAAGATCACTCAGGGCAATTCATAGAACTGCTGCAATTAGGGGGGAACATCCTTCAGGCAGATCTCTCCAGGTAATGGATCACCACCAGATGTCTCCTGATAGAGGGTCCAGAGCAGATCTCGCCTGGTAATGGACCCCTCCCAGGTATCAGCTCTTAATGGATCAACCCTCTGGGTCTCTTTTGGTAACAGATCACCCTCCAGATCTCTCCAGGTAAATTACTGCCTCCAGGTTATGGATCGCCCCCAGATCCCTCCAGGTTATGGATCGCCCACAGATCATGGATCGCCCCCAGAACCCCTCCAGGTTATGGATTGCCCCCAGATCTTTAAAGATAATAGATCATCCTCAGGTCCCTCCCGGTAATGGATACCCTCCAGGGCCCCAGCGAATGGGACACTTCTCAGATGTCTCCAGAAAACAGATTAGCCTGCAGGTCTCTCCAGGCCATGAATCCCTCTTCAGGTAATAGCTTACCACCCCTCAGATCTGTCCAGATATTAGATCACCCCCCACGTCACTTCAGATGATGGATCATTCCAAGATGTCTCCAAGTCATACATGGTCCCCAGATCGGTCCAGGTAATAGATCACACGGAGATCTCCTCAGGTGATGCTGAGGCCTCTCACTGAGTCCTGAAAGTGGCCCCTGATCAGTTGGCTCCTCTCTGCGGTTCCTAGGGGCCCAGCACAGGTACTTGCGGTCTCTCTAGGGATCCCTCCGGCTCCTCCAGCACTCTTTCTCGTTACTGACACTCCCAGCCTATTTTCTCCGGCAGCGGACAGCGAACACCGGTTTGTTTTGTTCCAAGTCCGGGGCCGGAAGTCGGGTCAGAGACAGCCGGAACTGTCCTCCTCCGCCGGTCGGAACTTAGTGCGCAGCCGTGACAAGATAAGGGGAGGGGACAGACGGGCTCCGGAGGTGAGAGGCTGCGGTGTGAGGGGACCCTGGGTTCTGCCCGTGGCCGGAGGGTGAGAGACGGTGGAGGGATACTCAGAACGGTGGAGGGCGCATATCCCTCCGCGCTTACCACAGCACGGAACCACCTGGACCTGCCGCCAGAGGGAGCCAGGAGTCTAACCGGAGCCAATCAGAGCCCAGGGGAGGAGAACCCGTAACTGTGCTCTGCAACACCAAGAGCGGCCGCCAGAGGGAGTGTAGAAGCCGCTGACAGCCAATCAGAGCCCAGGGGGGGCGAGGAATCTCAATAGTCTGCACTTACTACTGTTATTAGGGATTTTCATTAATAATACTACTGAATTGTGAATTAATAATATGTGTGTGCCCATCTATGAATGGGGGGGATTGTGGGATTGGGTGCAAGGAGCTGGGAATGGAGTCATGTCAGATGTAGAGGAGACTGGGGATGACAGAGATATGATGGGACCAGGGACAGTGGGGGGACTGGGGATGACAGAGATATGATGGGACCAGGGACAGTGGGGGGACTGGGGATGACAGAGATCTGATGGGACCAGGGACAGTGGGGGGACGGGATGACAGAGATATGATGGGACCAGGGACAGTGGGGGGACGGGATGACAGAGATCTGATGGAACCAGGGGCAGTGAGGAGACTGGGGATGACAGAGATATGATGGGACCAGGGTCAGTGAGGGGACTGGGGATGACAGAGATATGATGGGACCAGGGGCAGTGAGGGGACTGGGGATGACAGAGATATGATAGTGAGGGGACTGGGGATGACAGAGATATGATGGGACCAGGGGCAGTGAGGGGACTGGGGATGACAGAGATATGATGGTACCAGGGGCAGTGAGGGGACTGGGGATGACAGAGATATGATGGGACCAGGGGCAGTGAGGGGACTGGGGATGACAGAGATATGATGGGACCAGGGGCAGTGAGGGGACTGGGTATGACAGAGATATGATGGGACCTGGGTCAGTGAGGGGACTGGGGATGACAGAGATATGTTGGGACCTGGGGCAGTGAGGGGACTGGGGATGACAGAGATATGATGGGACCAGGGGCAGTGAGGGGACTGGGGATGACAGAGATATGATGGGACCAGGGGCAGTGAGGGGACTGGGGATGACAGAGATATGATGGGACCAGGGGCAGTGAGGGGACTGGGGATGACAGAGATATGATGGGACCAGGGGCAGTGAGGGGACTGGGGATGACAGAGATATGATGGAACCAGGGGCAGTGAGGGGACTGGGGATGACAGAGATATGATGGAACCAGGGGCAGTGAGGGGACTGGGGATGACAGAGATATGATGGGACCAGGGGCAGTGAGGGGACTGGGGATGACAGAGATATGATGGGACCAGGGTCAGTGAGGGGACTGGGGATGACAGAGATATGATGGGACCAGGGGCAGTGAGGGGACTGGGGAGGACAGAGATATGATGGGACCAGGGGCAGTGAGGAGACTGGGGATGACAGAGATATGATGGGACCAGGGGCAGTGAGGAGACTGGGGATGACAGAGATATGATGGGACCAGGGACAGTGAGGGGACTGGGGATGACAGAGATATTATGGGACCAGCGGCAGTGAGGGGACTGGGGAGGACAGAGATATGATGGGACCAGGGGCAGTGAGGGGACTGGGGAGGACAGAGATATGATGGGACCAGGGGCAGTGAGGAGACTGGGGATGACAGAGATATGATGGGACCAGGGACAGTGGGGGGACGGGATGACAGAGATATGATGGGACCAGGGACAGTGGGGGGACGGGATGACAGAGATCTGATGGAACCAGGGGCAGTGAGGAGACTGGGGATGACAGAGATATGATGGGACCAGGGTCAGTGAGGGGACTGGGGATGACAGAGATATGATGGGACCAGGGGCAGTGAGGGGACTGGGGATGACAGAGATATGATAGTGAGGGGACTGGGGATGACAGAGATATGATGGGACCAGGGGCAGTGAGGGGACTGGGGATGACAGAGATATGATGGGACCAGGGGCAGTGTGGGGACTGGGGATGACAGAGATATGATGGGACCAGGGGCAGTGAGGGGACTGGGGATGACAGAGATATGATGGGACCAGGGGCAGTGAGGGGACTGGGGATGACAGAGATATGATGGGACCAGGGTCAGTGAGGGGACTGGGGATGACAGAGATATGATGGGACCAGGGGCAGTGAGGGGACTGGGGATGACAGAGATATGATGGGACCAGGGGCAGTGAGGGGACTGGGGATGACAGAGATATGATGGGACCAGGGGCAGTGAGGGGACTGGGGATGACAGAGATATGATGGGACCAGGGGCAGTGAGGGGACTGGGGATGACAGAGATATGATGGGACCAGGGGCAGTGAGGGGACTGGGGATGACAGAGATATGATGGAACCAGGGGCAGTGAGGGGACTGGGGATGACAGAGATATGATGGAACCAGGGGCAGTGAGGGGACTGGGGATGACAGAGATATGATGGGACCAGGGGCAGTGAGGGGACTGGGGATGACAGAGATATGATGGGACCAGGGTCAGTGAGGGGACTGGGGATGACAGAGATATGATGGGACCAGGGGCAGTGAGGGGACTGGGGAGGACAGAGATATGATGGGACCAGGGGCAGTGAGGAGACTGGGGATGACAGAGATATGATGGGACCAGGGGCAGTGAGGAGACTGGGGATGACAGAGATATGATGGGACCAGGGACAGTGAGGGGACTGGGGATGACAGAGATATGATGGGACCAGGGACAGTGAGGGGACTGGGGATGACAGAGATATGATGGGACCAGGGGCAGTGAGGGGACTGGGGAGGACAGAGATATGATGGGACCAGGGGCAGTGAGGGGACTGGGGAGGACAGAGATATGATGGGACCAGGGGCAGTGAGGAGACTGGGGATGACAGAGATATGATGGGACCAGGGGCAGTGGGGGGGACAGAGATATGATGGGACCAGGGGCAGTGGGGGGACAGAGATAAGATGGGACCAGGGGCAGTGGGGGGACAGAGATATGATGGGACCAGGGGCAGTGGGGGGACAGAGATGTGGGGGGACTGGGGAGGACAGAGATATGATGGGACCAGGGGCAGTGGGGGGACTGGGGGGACAGAGATATGATGGGACCAGGGGCAGTGGGGGGACAGAGATATGATGGGACCAGGGGCAGTGGGAGGACAGAGATATGATGGGACCAGGGGCAGTGGGGGGACAGAGATATGATGGGACCAGGGGCAGTGGGGGGACAGAGATGTGGGCGGACTGGGGAGGACAGAGATATGATGGGACCAGGGCACAGTGAGGGGGCTGGGGAGGACAGAGATATGATGGGACCAGGGCACAGTGAGGGGGCTGGGGAGGACAGAGATATGATGGGACCATCGGGAAGGGGAGAAACACTGCGCTAACCAAAAAGTGCAATAAAGATAAATAATATATTGAAAATATATGTGTGTGAAAGCAGCCAACACCCTAACAAACAAAGTTAAATGAGCATGGAAAAATACAATGTGTAGCGCTAACAAAAATAAACAGTGAACAGTGTAACCCACAGTAAGAGAATTGTAAACCAATGGGAATAATACGCAAAAAGTCCCAAATGTGATAAACAAAATGAATATGTAATCGTGATAAAGTCTTTTTAGGAAAACTTTTCATGTGAAATGGTGAGACATCTTTTCATGTGGAGTGTTGAGACATCTCTGGAACCACAAGGTATTACAAGGATATATGGAGACCATCCAAGAGTATGAAATGGATACCCACTGCCGTACGGTAGGTGGGTCCAACACTTGGTAAGCGTATGTATCCTTGTAATACCTTGTGGTTCCAGAGATGTCTCACCATTTCACATGAAAAGTTTTCCTAAAAAGACTTTATCATGATTACATATTCATTTTGTTTATCACATTTGGGACTTTTTGCGTATTATTCCCATTGGTTTACAATTCTCTCACTGTGGATTACACTGTTCACTGTTTATTTTTGTTAGCGCTACACATTGTATTTTTCGGTGGACTGGGCATGACAGAGATATGATGGGACCAGGGGCAGTGGGGGGCTGGGGGGAAAGAGATATGATGGGACCAGGGACAGTGAGTGGGGCTGGGGAGGACAGAGATATGATGGGACCAGGGACAGTGGGGAGACTGGAGAGGACATAGATATGATGGGACCAGGGACAGTGGGGGGACTGGGGAGGACAAAGATATGATGGGACCCCTTCAGTGCCCCCTAGTGTTAACCCCTTCCCTGCCAGTCACATTTATACAGTAATCAATGCATTTTTATAGCACGGATCGCCGTATAAATGTGAATGGTCCCAAAAATTTGTCAAGTGTCCGATATGTCCGCCGCAATATCGCAGTCACGATAAAAATCGCAGATCGCCACCATTACTAGTTAAAAAAATAATAATAATAAAAATGCTATAAGTCTATCCTCTATTTTGTAGACGCTATAACTTTTGCGCAAACCAATCAATATACGCTTATTGCAAATTTTTTTTTTTTTTTTTTTTTTTTAACAAAAATATGTAGAAGAATACATGTCAGCCTAAATATTTTTCTTTTTTAAAAATGGGATATTTATTATAGCAAAAAGTTAAAAATATAGTTTTTTTTCAAACTTGTCCCTCTTCTTTTGTTTATAGCGCAAAAAAATATAAACCGCAGAGGTGATCAAATACCACCAAAAGAAAGCTCTATTTGTGGGGACAAAATGATAACAATTTAATCTGGGTACAGTGTTGTATGACCGCCAGTGTTGGTTATCTTACTTTAAAAAAGTAATTAGTTAAGTTACAAATTACTTCTCCCAAAAAGTAATTGCGTTAGTAACTCAGTTACTACATTGGAAAAGTAATTAGTTACGCAGCAAAGTAACTGACTTTTTTTTTAATATTCTATACGTGTAACTAAGGGGCGGGTCTAGTATTACTGTAAGCAAGGGGCGCATTTATTATTATTGTTATATATTGTGTAACCAAGGGGCTGCTATATTATTACTCTAACCAAGGGGCCGATCTGTTATAGCGTGTAAGAAAGGGGCGGGTCTATTATATCGTGTAAGGGGCGGATGGCTACAGAAGAGGGCGAATGTTAAATTAAAGGGCAGAGCTCGATATACAACAATAATAATAAATGCGCCCCTTGGTTACAGTAATACTAGACCCGCCCCTTAGTTACATGATAGATGCCCCTTGCAGAGTAGCACGAGCATCGGGAGCGTGCGGCATCGCTTTGTACAATTACATGTTAACTGCGCCTGCGCGGTGTAGAGTTCACTCAGAGCTGTTTAGGTTCGGCAATTTTCATAAGCTCGGTAGTCCTTCGTACTGCGCAAGCGCTGTGCCTGCGCAGTACAGGGGGTCCTTATCCGGCGGGGGGAACTTTTTCGGCAGGACACCGAAATTGCACTACTGCCATCTAGTGGCGGTAGATGTAATTGCGGTAACGCCGCCCAAGTAATGGGAACTGCGTTACCATGAGGGGAAAAGTAATCAGTTAGATTACTCGTTACCCTCTAAAGTAACTGCGTTAAGTAACTCTGTTTATTTTAACTCCGTTACTTACATCACTGATGACCGCGCAATTGTCATTAAAAGTGTGACAGCGCTGAAAGCTGAAAAATGGCTTGGGCAGGAAGGGGGTGAAAATGCACTGTATTGAGGTGGTTAAACACAGGAGAAAATTATCTTGGAAGTTTGGAGTTTGTTTTTATACTCCCAGATAATTTCTCCTGCATTTAAATAAACCAGATGAAGAAGTCTAATGTGAATGCAGTCCAAGGGAGACATGGTCCCTACCTCACATAAATATACACTATATTACCAAAAATATTGGGATGCCAGCCTTCACACGCAAATTAACTTTAATGGCTTTCCCAGTCTTAGTCCGTAGGGTTCAATATTGAGTTGGCCCACCCTTTGCTGCTATAACAGCTTCAACTCCTCTGGGAAGGCTGTCCACAAGGTTAAGGAGTGCATCTATGGTAATGTTTGACCATTCTTCCAGAAGTGCATTTGTGAGGTCAGGCACTGATGTTGGACACACTCCTAAACCTTGTGGACAGCCTTCCCAGAAGAGTTGAAGCTGTTGTGTCTAATGACAGCTGATCATGGATGTAAACACAAGCCGGTTATTGGCTTTCCTTTCCCACTGCTGATAGCACGAGGAATGGAGAAGAGAGATGATAACCGGCTTGTGTTAAAGGGACATCCACACTGATAATAAGGGCACTGATTATTTGTGTCCTGATTACCAGTGCAGTCCCACCAGTGCTGCCAATCAGTGCCTGCTCATCAGTGTCTCCTATCAGTGCCGCCTATTAGTGCCGCCTCATCAGTGCCGTCTCATCAGTGCAGCATCATTAGTGCACATCAGTGAAGATGAAAAATTACCTTTTTGCTATACAAACTATAAAGATTTATTTTTTTTGCTCTCTCCACAAGGTTTAAAAGTGTGTCTATGGGAATGTTTGACTATTCTTCCAGAAGCGCATTTGTGAGGTCAGGCACTGATGTGGACAAGAAGGTCTGTCAAGTTCCACCATCTCAAACTCACTCATCCACACTATATTGGGATTAATTAGAGCAGAGACTGCGAGCCAAGCCCTCTCGTCCACATCAGTGCCTGACCTCACAAATGCGCTTCTGGAAGAATGGTCAAACATTCCCATAGACACACTCCTAAACCTTGTGGACAGCCTTCCCAGAAGAGTTGAAGCTGTTGTGCCCAATGACAGCTGATCATGGATGTAAACACAAGTCGGTTATTGGCTTCCTTTCCCCACGTTGATAGCACAAGGAAGGCAGAAGAGAGCCAACACCCGGCTTGTGTTAAAGGGACATCCACACTGATAACCAGGGGACTGATTATCCATGTCCTGATTATTAGTGCAGTCCCAACAGTTCCCACCAGTGCTGCCAATCATTGCCTGCTCATCAGTGTCTTCTATCAGTGCTGCCTATTTGTGCCGCCCCATCAGTGCAGCATCATCAGTGAAGGAGAAAAATGACCTTTTTGCTAAATTTTATAACAAACTATGAAAGATGCGTTTATTTTGTTTGTTTGTTTTTTTATTTATTTTTTTATTTATTTATTTTGGTCTTTTTTCATTTGTTTAGCTAAAAATAAAAAACCCAGTGGTGATTAAATACCACTAAAATAAATCTGTTTGTGAGAAAAAAAATGATAAGGGTACAGTGTTGCATGACTGCGCAATTGTCATTCAAAGTGTGACACTGCTAAAAGCTAAAAATGTGCCTGATAGGAAGGGGGTAAAAGTGCCCAGTAGGCAAGTGGTTAATGTGGAAAGTATGTTCCTTGCTAAAGAACATTATTTTTTATCAAGTTGTTATGGGTAAAGTCCCACTTTAAAGTGGAACTTCAGGCTGGGTTCACACTGCTGCACAGAACGGCTCACAGCACGGGTCCGGTGCATCCCTGTTCACCGTTTCAGGTCCAATTTTAGCACAAATTTTGGGCTGAATTTGCACCTGAAATGGAACAGAAGATGCACAGAACCCCTGTGCAATTTGCACTGGAGCCGCTCCGGAGATGTGTGAACAGGTTCCATAGAGAGCCGGTAACAATCTCCTGACATGTGAACTGGATGCAGGGAAACCCACATACAATTCGCAATAGTGGGAACCCAGACAGCCCTGGAGCATCGCTGGAGGCAATTTACAGAACACACTAATTCTGGTAGCATAAATTATAATGTTCCATGCTGAAGAGCATTATTATTTATCAGGTTGTTATGGGTAAAGGTCTGCTTTAAAGAGGAATTAAATCCTCCTATCCTTGCAGCCAAGAAAGCTTCTTCTGTTTGATCTGCAACTGCCATGGTGCTGCACATGTGATCAGTTATGACATCAGCCATTGGATGATTGGATAGTTGGATTGAGGACACAAGCAAATGTGACAGTTAAGCCCCATACACACGGTCGGACAACATCGGACAAAGTATGACGGACATGGTCCGACGGACCTGGTCCGCGGATTGTCCGACCGTGTGTATGGGGCTTTAGAAACCCAGTGTTCCAGGAATGTAACTGTTTTTTGAAACTGTTAAATTGATGGGTTTAGTTCCACTTTATGATTTACTGCTGTTCAGGGGCTCTGGGCTTCAGTAAAAATGGCAGCCTCTGGCAAGATGAAACAGGAGCAATGCTGAGGGCAATTACAGTACACACTAATTTTGGTAGCATAATTATTAATGTGAAATGTATGTTCCTTGCTAAAATACTTTATTTTTTTATCATGTTGTTATGGGTAAAGTTCAGTTTTAAATGAATTAAATATGATCACTGTAAGCATCCCTGTCAGTGTTAAATGGTTTGTCTCAAGCTTTTAAAGTGGGAGTAAACTCCCATCTCTGACTTGTACTTATAGGTAAACCTATATAAATATTATAGGTACTGTAAGTTCCTCCTAAACATGCACCAGAGATATTTATTGTATATGCAGCCGATGACGTCAACGTCATCAGAGTCCTGTGCCGTAAATGGTGGCTCCCCCGTGGACCCGGAAGGTAGACGAGTGGCGATGGAAGTGGTCCTCTAGCGGTGACAGTGCTTCGCTGGAATGATTTGTTTTAGGGTTGCACCGATACCAATTTTGTAAGACCGAGTACAAGTAGCCATACTTTTTTCAAGTACTCGCCGATACTGATACTTTTTTTTATGTCATGTGTCTCATGTGAGACAGAGGCTCCTCTCCATTCATAAACTGAGGCATCATAAAGACAGTTTACGATGCTCAGTTGTGAATGGACAGTCAGTGATCACTGTAAGGAAGGAGCCAGTAAATGAAGATTTAATGAAGCCTTCCTGACAGATCTGGGACAGGGGGGGAGCGGAGGAGGAGCGGAGGAGGAGCGGAGGAGGACACGGAGGGGGAGCGGAGGAGGACGCGGAGGGGGAGTGGAGGAGGAAACGGAGGGGGAGCGGAGGAGGAGCGGAGGAGGGGGGAGCGGAGGAGGACGCGGAGGGGGAGTGGAGGAGGAAACGGAGGAGGACAGAAAGAGGGGGCGGAGGAGGACACGGAGGGGCACCTTAGAAGCATGGAGGAGGAAACTGAGGAGGACACAGGGGACAGTGGAGGGTGATCGGTGTGGTGGTGGGGGCTGTTACAAGCACCGATCTCCGTTTTTAAGATTTCAATAAAGCGGCTGAAAGCCGCAGGAGGGAGAGGAGGGGAAGTGTCAGCTGCTTTATTGAAAGCTATACAGGGAGATCGGTGCTTGTAATGGCCCCCACTGCCATACCAATCATCCCCTGACTGCCCAGGTATCGGATTAAGCATCAGAGCATTTGCACAGGTACAAGTACTGATGCAAATGCTCGATATCGGCACCGATACTAGTATCGGTATTCACGCAATCCTGCTTAGTTTTCAGGTAAGTTTCACATACAGGGGGTCCCCGACTTACAAAC
>CM053029.1:159609644-159649608 GCA_028564925.1 Lithobates sylvaticus | reverse complement strand
CCCAAACATTATATAATATATATATATATATATATATATATATATTTATTTTTCTAAGTGAAGGAGATAGGCAGGCAGTGAAAACAAAACAGCCTTATTAGTATTGCTGGGTGTCATACCAACGGCCACCACAAGAGGGCGCCAGATTATAGAAGGTACCATAGGACTGCACAAGGCCGCAAAGCCGGGGCCTCAATTACCGGCCAGGGCGGCCGATCGCGCGCGCGGCGGGGGGGGTGCACTAAGAAAACATGATACCCCCAGCTGTGCTGCCCCAGGCGCCAGGTCACTAATTCTAGTCGCCAATGCGACCTGGCGCCTGGTATTCGTCGAGCACTGCTGTATAGGCAGAATTTTTTATGCTCCGTGTGCATAAAGCGTTAGCGATCATGTTGCTTGTGAGTTCTCCACAGTGATGGGATCGCTAGTGTGAAATGAGTCTTGAGCCTCGTACACACGATCGGATTTTCGTCCGGGAATTGTGTGACAGACTACCTAAAATCCAACCGATTATTACGCTACATCAGACAGTTGTTGGCCAACTTTCCGCCAACAAATGTTGGATGGAAGGCTAGTAAATTTTCAGCAGACAACGGTCTGTTTTTCCTATCGTGTGTACACAAGTACAAACACGCATGCTCGGAATCAATGCTCACCAAACACAACATTAGCAGAATTCCTCGTAGTACGTCACTATGTTCCTGTTTGTTGGCAGACAATTGTGTGCCATTAGTATGCAAGACAAAATCCAGACACACGCCCTTCGGACAAAAGTCTGGCGCTTTATCTGCCAATAATCCGATCGTGTGGACGAGGCTTAAGACATGCTTCCTGCTATGGGGGAGCATGTGGCCTTTCCCAGGATTCAGTGCTTGGGCTTTAGGTGGTCTATGACTAGGCCCTAACGCTGTCACGTGGAGAAGGAAAAAGGTTCATTAACCCTCTGTAAGCTGTGACACAGCTTACGCAAAGATTAGACTCTGGGCTTTGACAAATGGAGAAGCGTTGGAGCACAGTGAAGATGTATGCTTTCAAGAGAACCTGTCACTTTCCCTTTAAAACTAATTTGCATCATGAAAATAATTCTGAAAACCTTTTTTTTTTTTTTTTTTCTTTTGTGAATTTCACTCATATTGAAAAATTTTATTCCATCAGTCTGTAGCTTATGAATATTTTTTTTTCTTTTGCAGCTACAAAAAAAGGCCCACTTAGACTGAACATAAATCAGGTGCCCGAAAAGCCAGATGACCAGACTCTTCTGCTGCAGGTGAGTTGGTGTTGCCTGATTTATGAACACAGAATGCAAAATTACCAGTTTGTATCCTGAAGTTGTAATGTTTAATCTATTCTAGTATGTATCTGTGCAATACGACAGTTTCTCAATTCCTAAAAAAGCTACTAAAAAACATGCAAATTCCTCATCTCCCAAGTTCTGCCAGGGTAAATATGTCCCAAGATTGGGCATCCAGACCTCCACACCTTCTCTCCCCATACCATGGCTGCTATTACTGCCTCAATTCACCCTTTTTGAGCATCTAGCGCTTTACATTTTTAGGACCCTGTCTTTACTCCTTTACTCACCCCCTCACTTCCATACTCAACCCCATCTACCCACAGCCCCAATTAATATGATTGAAGCGTTTCTCAAGTTACACCTGGACCATGGCACGATTTACTGGTTGTTAAAGAAAAAACGGAAAGACCTTACTTCCTGTAATTTGTCATCCAACTAGATGTGTCATAATGTCAATATGTTTGCTGCCTATCATAAAACACACAAGGTGGACATCTGTTTGAAATTGTAATGCCTTTATTGTAAGGATATCTTATGTACAGTTGTCACAAGGTATTATCGGCACTGTCCAGAAATTGAAATGGGACGCTTGTCAGCTGTGTTCTTTGTTTTGATGTGAAGTTTTTAAAATAAAGGCGTTTTCTTCAAGAGTGCGGCAGTCCAGAGTTTGTTCCTGTTCAGTATTATCAGCACTGCTTGCTTCTTTTTTTTTTCCCCTCGTTTGTCATGCGTTTCCACAGGTTTCCTTAAATGAGCTGCCCTATGCGTGACAAACGCCCTTAAAAAGGTCAAGATGTAATGGAAATTTGTAAGTTCTGTATATAATTGTATTCTATTTTGTATGTATTGCACACTGCCCTCACTGTGCACACGGCACTAATAATGTTTTCAGTACATGTTTACATTCTTTCGAGTCCTGATTAGAATAAGCCTGCCTATGATACGCCCCTTGTTACCATAAATGAACAATTGTAATATTAATGTGATACCTACGTAATCATGTGTATAAAACCCCTGAATTGCGTCATAATAAAGGAGAACGGTTATTTGGAAAGATGCTGAGCGTATCTTTTGTGTCTGTTCCCTACTGCAGTAGTTATTTTAATTTGGAACCACTAATCAATATGAGGATAGGAGTTGCCTATCTATAAATTTCCATGACAGGTGGCGAGCCAGCCAGGAGGGGTTAAAAGGTGACCCTGAGTATCCGAAACGAGGAGCTTGAGACGATCCGGGAATTTCTGATAATCAGCCGGCTGAGGTAAGCCTTTTGCTTACATTTGAGTTATCAGACTTCCTTGATCGGTAAGGCATTTTCGGGACAAAGGGTACCTATCTTACTCCCCTTAATCGAACTGTATTGATTGGTGGTTATATGCTATGTTGTCACTGTCTACTGTCCATCGGAGTGTTATAGATAAGAAAGGGAAGAATAGTGCTGTTCACAGGTATATGTAGTACATCTGCTAGAAAAAGTAGTTTAGAGGCAAGAGGGTATAGGCACACGTAGAGAAGACTGGCGAGTCATTATGGGCATTAAATTAAGTAAGGGAATGAAGGGTAAGAGACCCTCAAAAATGCCCAGCGCAAGAGGAGCGCTATATATGAACCGAAGGTGCGGTTCCGCCTATACTGAGCCCCTAGATTAATGGTTAAAGTGGACATGGATCCACAATGGGTAACTGGGTTACCACCGAAGTCCACAGGGACTAAGAATCATGCAGAGTACACAGCTAGAGAAACAGCTATCTATGTGAGCAGGATGGATCAAGGGTGACAATTAACACTAGACAGAAAGGGACATTTTCATGTTAAGTTGTGGGATGAATTTGGGGTCAGGCACTACAACTAGTAAAGTCAAGAAACAGAGACATGAGAGTTAAAACAGAATATTTTATATGTTGTCAGAGAGGGAAGATGGGATGAGCACTATGGCTGCCCGTCTGATCATAGAAGGTACAGTATGTGAAGTATGGTATTACAATACATTGGATGCAAAAGATATCAGAACAAAATAAGGAAAGCAGAAATTTATCAAGGAAGTATTTAAAAGAGTTAAAAGAATGTGAGAGAATGATATGCATGTGTTGTGTACAAATGGGAAAAATGTAAGCGATTTTAGAGAGATATTTGTGTATGTGTGTGAATGCTGGATCCTTTAGTTCTATCGCTTGTGTGTGTCATGTACGCAGATGTGACCCCCCTCCTTTGTGCTCTCCTGAAAGAATGTAGCTGGGATGAGAGGTTGGTGATAAGCTGGAAGGACACCATGCCAATTTCAGTTTTTTAGACAAAACATTTATAACTTTATGTGCCGGGTTAACGAATCTAATGATAAACAATGTGATCACAATTATTTTTGAATCTGTTTTCCAAACATGGTAAAATGAAGGTTACATTTAACCGTGTATTACACAAATTGAATATCCTTTGATAGTGGAAACAGTGCATTTAATAGGGAATTAAGTAAAATTAAGTAATATGTCCCCCTTTAAGGAACGTTATCTGTGGATATATATATATATTAGGGTGTGATATTGAAATTATCATTTGAGTATTAGTTTCTAATATGAGTTTAACAATTTTATTAATAATATAGATATATTGAAACTGGTTTAGACAACCTTTGATTGGAAATGAAATCCAGGTTAATGGGGAATTTATAAAAATGGGATTAGTTTAGTTTAAGATAACAATTTTGTAATTTTACATTTATTGAGTGGAAAAAAAAAAGATTAAGATGAGGTTGTTAATTGGAATACAGCTGCCATAATGTTTAACAAAGCCAAGATGGATGGGATACATAAGAAGTTTTTCTACAAAAAAATAAATCTTAAAGTCTGATAATAAATTGATGTGCGGTCCATGATGTGAGAGTAATAATAAATAAAATGTAAATATGACAGACCCATCACATCAAGTCCACACACCCTGTTAGGATAGATCCCACCTGCAGCCAGTTGTTTTATAGTTTTTGATGTCGCTGAGCGCTTTCTGTTTGTTTTTTTATTTATTTTTATTTTTGAATCCAAAGCAGAATGTGTGGATTGTGAAATGATGTGCCCCTTTTCCTTGTAAGTGCAGTGGGTATAAGCAGAAGAATATTTTGGATTTATGGACATCTCTGCATGACCGCAGGGTATTGTTATCATTTATTATAATATTGCCAGGAAAAAGTTGTCTTTTTGAAACATGAACCTGGAGTTCTTACACAAACAGCATGATAGAAAACAAGCCATTGTAATATATTTATGCAAGCTGGACCCAGTAATGAAGGGTTCACCCCGATATATCAGAGCTGTACCTTTATGCAAAGGTGCTATTAGACAAAGTTAGACATTATTTTGGTCAAATATTTAATTTTTAATGGTCCGACATTTTGCGCAGCAAATATACAGCTAACTAAATGTTTGTCTAATGAAAGGTTTAAAATATGAGTTTGTTTATGTACAAATCTAACAATGAAAAATGTGTACATTTTAATCCAGCCACCTTATTGCCCCTATTGGAGGAGGCTGTAGATGGGGGAGACCACATGTGTTAAATTGATGACGTAGGAATCAGCTGCTGTGAGCCCAGTGCAGGACACACTCCCTGAAGACCCAGATATTTATTTTTTTGTAGAGTTATTCCCGGTTTTATACTGAGTATGCAGTTTATCACCCAGAAGGATACTCTGTATATAGAGTCATTGGATCCTTTTTCCCCAGCTCAAGAAGCAGAGCTCCATGTTTTAGCAAAGCCTGTGAGCTATAAAAAGAGAGTATATTTATATAGATAGTAGAGATTAGAGAGCTTTTGGTTCCATTTGAAGGGCCAGAAGTTTGTTTTTACTTCGGCAGGTAAACCAATCAAGCATACTAAGTTAATTTGATCGGCTGTTTTCAGCCTTCCCGGTTCTTGCTGAGGTAGCCATACTAACATTAAAACTCACACATGGAAGCAGACCGACTAAGGATGCTGCATTTACAGCCCCGGACACTTGCTGGGTCTGTGCAACTCACAGATTCCACCCTAGTTCTGGCCCAGTATAGCTGGGATTAATAATTCAACTTTAAGGACCCCAGAACGAGAAGAACAAGTGGTCCCCAGTGGGCAACTTCTTATGAAACAGGACATTGGAAAAGGTGATCATTTATGTCTGCCAGCCACTCTTTTCCCTCCAGCTTGACACATGGACCGTGTCATCAGTCACAAGCAGTTATGGCTGCCTTAGTAAATGAGCGTGGGATAGAGCCAGGGTTCACCACAGTTGTTTTTATAACATACCACTTCTTTTTTTACCTGTTACCAAAGGTGTTACCAAAAGCTGAACATCCCTTCCAGAGATTACAAAAAGATATATCCAGTTTCCCAAGTCAGGATCTTATGAGTATGCATTTTGTCTGTATGGACATGTTTTTTGGATGTCCAGTGGCCAATGCTACTGCAAAGGCCACAGTAAAAAGTGTTATCAGAAGTAGTTTGTAAGTACAGAGAGTAACAGAGGAAATCATTTTTATAGGAGAGTCCTTACTAGAAGTTTTGAGGTTTTATTTTTACACTCCCTACTGTCTACAATGTAGCGGACAAAGTAGAGTAAGAAACTTTTGCCTGAGTGTTTTCTTATAATTTATCAAGCCCCTAAGGGGATGATGGACTCTCTCCCTGTGGGATTTGGTTTGGGAGTGTGTTATTCACTTGCTTATATTTTGTCTCAGCAGCTGAAGTCCTCCATTCGGATCTCACAGAGAATGTTGCTGATCTTTTAAGGTTTTTGACAAACTCATTTATGTGTTTTCTCCCCAATTCCAGATCCTAAAAGTTTGGAAGGATCTAAAACTAAAGCCAGGTGACTTGTGGATTGTTAAGAGACATTTATATATAAGGAAATGTTTGGAGACTCAATACAGCATCTATTTCATGTACAGTTTTGCAAAACTTGAAGGAAAAGTCACCTGGATCCACACCAGACACTGCAAAAATGACTAAATTAAAGAAATCTCTGTGTTTGATTTGTTTCCCTTTTGCAATCACAGTCTAGGGTACTTTATTGATTCAATTACTTTAATTGTAAGGGATATATATTTGAAAAGTAGTTTAGCCATGTTGAAGTCATATTTGTCTTTTGTACCTCTTCCATTTTATGTAGAATTGTCTGTGTTTACATGTGCTGATAAGTCAGCATACCAACAATTAAGCTAGAAGGCCATTCTGGCCACAGGAGTGTACAGCCAGTACTCTGTAAATATGTCTTATCAATCATTTGTTTTTCACAATGAAAAGTCATTTTGTAATGAAAAAAGCTGCTCAGCTATTATTTTCTCCACAATGGAGTTTTTGCCTCTTTGGCCAGGACTACCTCCACCTAAGCGTGTGGAGGTTCCAGGTTAAAGGTGATAGCAGGTATGGTTAGTGATCAAAATATTGATCAAAAGAGAGGAGATGTAATGGAAATTTGTAAGTTCTGTATATAATTGTATTCTATTTTGTATGTATTGCACACTGCCCTCACTGTGCACACGGCACTAATAATGTTTTCAGTACATGTTTACATTCTTTCGAGTCCTGATTAGAATAAGCCTGCCTATGATACGCCCCTTGTTACCATAAATGAACAATTGTAATATTAATGTGATACCTACGTAATCATGTGTATAAAACCCCTGAATTGCGTCATAATAAAGGAGAACGGTTATTTGGAAAGATGCTGAGCGTATCTTTTGTGTCTGTTCCCTACTGCAGTAGTTATTATTAATTTGGAACCACTAATCAATATGAGGATAGGAGTTGCCTATCTATAAATTTCAAGTCTGAGCAAGAATGTGAATACAGGGCAAAGGCAAGTCCTGGATTGTGGCAGCTCTGACATATCATATGATACAGCTCAGGGGAGACCTTGGAGGACTTTTCTCACCCTGCCAGGTGCCTTTGTAAAATTCATTGACCAGACCTCAGTTTCAGAGGGAGGGGGTGTTTTTGCTTGTTGGGGCAGATGTGTGTTAGTTACTCCTGACCTTGGCACTGTGTGTGTTGCTGAACTGTCACTACTGACCTCTGAATGCCACATTGCATACTACTGACCTGAAAACTGCGATACAGTACTAGTAACATATGTACTTTACTACTGACCCCTGAACTCTGCATTACATACTACTAAATGCTGTGTTGTCTACTACTACTGATCCCTGCTTGAATAAAAAACGCCACAGACTGGTGATCTTTGATCTGTTCCATGATGTTCATCTCCAGCTCTAAATTCTCAAGAGTTGCCTACCCCTCTCTGGTGATCCTTTTACCTCTGTTCTGTGATGTAGGACCAAAGAGCAGGGGAATTTTAAATTGACTGGGAATATCAAGTGGAATTGATAAATCTTTAATAGATTCGGAATGTGGATAATTATTATATACAGAGGTTAGAGGACAAAAACGACAATCCCAATATAGATAGATTAAAGTTTTGGAAGAGCAGGCATCAATCACATTGATGTATGAAAAGGTGCAATATGTAAAAACACACAAGCTTAAAATGATATTATCTCTGATGGGGTTGACGTGCTAAGTAGTAATGCTTGTCGCATTCATTATGCTAGACATAATTTATTCCTAAACCTCAGGTTCAAAGGAAAGTTTTTTATAAAAATGTAATTTCCCTTGAGCGTATAAATGAGCTCTGAACTCTGTTACTTACTGGACCTCGGCACCATGTGTTATTACTGACAGCTGAATTCCTCCTTGGTTACCGACATCTAAGAAGCACTCTGCGCTTGCTAGATCCAGGGGAAAGATCTCATAAAATCTTAGTTGAATGGTGTATGAGGGATTAATACTGACTTTAAATCATCAGCATGTGAACCATATAATATATGTACATACAAATGAAGAAACCATCATAAACTATTCAGAGTTGTGTATAAAATGGGTATGAATGTAAGAGGGAGAGACTGTTTCTGAACATGCCAGGAACCCAAACACTGCAAGAGAGAAATGGGATGATAGAGAGACACCAGCTGCCAGTAGTGTAGCAAGTCTTATTAATAATGGGTATATGTGCAGCGCTAAATAGAAACGGCCATAAGATAAGACTGTATGCTTGACAAGAGATAAAAAATTCTTTCCCCCAGGTTTTATAAATAAACACACACACACACACACACACACACACACACACACACACACACACACACACACACACACACACACACACTCCACTTATCTCTGCTTTTGTGCAAGGCACCATTCACATCTTTTTGTGTGACAACCTAGGGCACCCCATTCTCAAATCCTGTGAGGGAGCAGGGGTGTGGTCGATCCGCAGCGCTTGTGTCTATATGCACACAGCCGGCTTAGGAGCGCGCCCAGGTGCTCCTTCAGCGCACGGCTTGTTGAGGGGGCATTCAGAGGAGAAGACAGCACAGTTAAGTATAACACCCACCCCTTTAAATTTTCATTAAAAAAAAAAAAAAGCACTCTAACTCCAACCCGCCTACACACAATGAATCATATCCCCACTTCAATCTTACTCATCTTCTTATCTATCTCTATACCCTAGACCACTGAGCTATACCTTTTCGGCATTCTGGATGAAGAAATATGGGCATGGTAATGGGGCTGCAACTAACGATTATTTTCATAATCGATTAGTTGGCCGGTTATTATTTCGATTAATCGTTAAATAACCTAATTAAAAAAAAAAAAAAAAAAGTGTGGTGTATAATTTAGTTAATATGCAAGTTTAAAAATAAGGTAATTTATTCTTAAATATCTCTATGTAGTGGTAAATATAAATAACCAACTATATGGTTAGGGAGCAAAATATCTAATCCACTCTGAGAATAACAGACAGAAGAGATCTACTGTATATACTATTAGAGGAGATCTACTGTATATACTATTAGAGGAGATCTACTGTATATACTATTAGAGGAGATCTACTGTATATACTATTAGAGGGTGAATCTGGTAAAGATCAGACTCGGATCAATTTATTTATTTTTTTTATTTAAAACACAAACAATGTCTTCCTTTAGTGCTTTTTGCTGTGCGTTTTGATTTTTGCGCACCTGATTTTGCTGCGACTTGCGTTTTTTTGCACTTTTTTTGGCTAATTTGTTGTTGCAGATTAAAAAACATAAATTGCTGCAAAAACGCATTACATGCTTTTCTGCAGCTTCTCCATTGAAGTATATTGAACCAAAAAGCACTGTTTTGCGTTTAAAAAAAAAGTCCCCGACTCTTTCCAAATACGCAGCGGCTGAAAAAGCATAGATGTGAACGTGTCCCATAGGAAACCATGTAAATGAACTGTAGTGCGTTTCTGAAAAAAGCACCAAAAAACCCAGATGTGAACCAGGTCTAAAGACATTTAGTAAATTAATGGGGTTAAAAAAGCTAAAATTAGCCCTTACAAAAGTACAAATAATCACTACGGTAAGGGGTCCATTTTTATTACTGTAGAACTGTTCAAGTAATAGTTACAGTAGTGATTATTTGCTCTTTTTGTACTATAGAGGACTCATTTTTAGTTATTGCCCTTCATCGGGGGGCTAAGAGATGAAGGCTTGTTTGTTTTATGTGTCATTATTTCTGTGACTGTTTATTGCCATGCTGTAAATAAAATTTGATTAGCACTGTATACATTTGCATGGTTGACAATCCTGTGTATGCGTTATATTTGCAATAAACTGTATAAAATAAAAATATCTGCCATCTGTAGGTTGAACAAGACTCAGAAGCTCCTCTATGAGAGCACCAGGGATTTTTTACAGCTGAAGTTTGAAGGTCGCGCCAACGAGAAGTCCTGGATGGCAGAGAAGGACCGACTTCTGCAGGAACTTGATCGTTGCCGGGAGCAGCTGATGTTGAGCTGTGACCCAGATCGGGAGAGAGAGCAGGAGATGGTAATCTTTAGACTGTCACAGTCTGAGAAAGCAGCTCGGACATCGCGGAGTGAAGAAGTCAAGGTGATCATATAGTGCTGGATTTATAACCATACGAAGGTTGAATTTCTAAACTTTTTCTTTAATAGTGCATTAAGATACACAGGGTGAAGTGATTCAGGTGCCTTGGGTTATGCTGCTGCCTTTGGGAGATTGGACCCTGGCCACCTTCACTAACTTGTAACAAATGACTGGTGAAACCCACACTGCACTGTCGCCGATATGCGACACTCTCAGCCTCACCCTGCGCAAAGATTTACTGGCATGTGGGACCACCATTTAAGTGTTGGGCAACTGAGAATGATCATCGCTGGGTATATTTGACTACACAATTAAACCCTTCTACCCCATTGCTGCCACCAGATATTTTTATTGTAAAATATAAAATGTTCAAACTAAAAATTAGCGCTAACAATTATGACTTAAAATAAACTCCTGTAACAAACACTGTCACTACAGACTGTCACTGGCATATCCAGAGATTTACCTTTTCTAATAGCGCTCATTTAAAAAGCGAAGGGAAAGATATTTACTATTTTGGAATTGTTTATTAAAAACAGTTAAACACTGCAAACAAACTATTTACAGAAATTGCAAGTATTGCAAAGGAACAAAAGAGGATCATACAACAGAGCAAAAAAGGGTTTGAGAATGACTGGGTTTGGCAAAGTCCAATCATCATGCAAGATGGATCAGTGGCTCTCATAGATCTTTGCTGATGTTCCTTTTGATGGTAAAAGGAGAGCTCCAGACTGCTGATGCAGTCCCTCTTTTCTGGTCCTTTAATCGTATGTAGACAGGCTTGATCTGACCGCTGAGGTAGTCTGAGGAGTGGCCCATGGGATGTCACTTTGTATATGACCATGTAGCGGCCACTCCCTTAAATACAGTTTAATGCAGTTATTAATGTCTTTGAATACTTACAGGTTGGTTGCATTCTGTTAACTTGTATATTGTCAGGCATGGAATTTCCACACCATAGATTCTGCACATGATATCCCCCAGCATTTTCACTTTCTGTATACAATACCCTAGTCATGTGTGATCCTGATCTGTTCATTATTTTCTTCCACATTCAAATCTGTAATCAGTAGTTATGTAGCTGTATCATGTCTGATTGCCTAAATGCTTTTTACCATATTAATTAGGCCTGGATAAACTATTGCACGCAATGTACTCATGGATTCAATTACCCTACAGACCATGCGTGACAAATTTTTTTCCCTAGTCGTCATTCAGGACAGCCACCATGAGATAGTCTCCTCCTCTTCCTCTAGGAAACACTGCGCCAGCCCATAAATTCTTACTTCCCCTGCCGGACCTCAGTTATTAGTGTTTCCTCCAGTGGGGAGACACTGTGCAAAGGGACCAGGCTAGCAGCGGTCAGGGAGACTGTGGCCATTTGCAAATCCCTTAGGGAAGCGGAGGTTTCCAGGGGGTAAACCGAGCATTGCTTACCCTAAACAGAAGCCACCCCTTCCTTGTCGAGCGCGGCATCAGGTTGTGGGGGACCCCTATCGCGTCCACCGGGGGAGCAGCAATCCGCTCTCAAGGGAAGGCGGAGGTTGTCCCAGGGGGTAAACTTCGAGCATTGCTTACCCTAAACAGAAGCCACCCCTTCCTTGTCGAGCGCGGCATCAGGTTGTGGGGGACCCCTATCGCGTCCACCGGGGGGATCCTAAACAGGGAGAATCGAAGTCCATCCCCTCTCATCCCTAAAATTCCTGGGGTATACCAACGACTCCAGACAGAAAAGATCTTTCTTCCAGAGGAGAAGATAGAGAAATTGGCAGATTGCTGTAAAGAGAAGACGCAGACAAATCTGCTGATATCTGTCAGGTTTGCCATGACATTCCTAGGTCTCCTCACTGCTATAGCCAAGTGCAGTGGGCCCTTAGGGAAAGGTACCTCCTTCCAGAGGAAGCTCTGTGTGATGAAGTGCGTCGAAAAACCTCAACAAGGGTCTTCTTTGGGCTTCCCAGTGACAAAAGGCTTACTACGGATGCAGGCCTGGGGTGGGGCCCCACCTGGGGGGACAGATGAGCCCAAGGGGACTGACAGTTCGAGGAAGCCAGGAGATCCTCCAATTGAGGGAGCTAAGGGCTATCCTTTTTGGGGTTATGGGCCTTCGAAGGACTAGTCCGGGGCCGACCATATTCCCAGGCCTAGCAGACTACGCCACGGCGTGTCTTACATTACAACAAGGCAGAGGTCGGCACAAGAACAGAGCTATCTCTGGCCGTCAGATCCTGTCCTGGGCGGAAGGCAATCTGAAATCGCTAACAGCGTACATCCTGAAGGGGGACCAGGTTTCCAGGAGCCCAAGTAAAGCGAACGAGCACTTGTTTTGCTTTGCTTACAATCCTTAAAACATCCCTCTAGTTCTAAGGAAACTACAACAGGAATCACGAGTATGATCCTAGTGGCTCCTTCTGGCCAAGAGAGCTTGGTTGCTACGATACAGAGGATGGCGTGGAACCCCACTGGTTTCTCCACTGCAGGAAGATCTCCTAACCCAGGAAACCGTCTCAACCCAAACATAAGCACCTCAAATCTGGCTGGGTGGCTACTGAGGAGCAAATCTGAGAAAGAAGGGACTTTCAGACAAGCTGGTCTCTACTCTCCAGACAATCGCAAAAGCGACTACTAGGGCGATTTACTTCAAAACCGTGAAGCGTTTAAAAAGATCCTGGTGTCTGGAGAAGAGGATTTTCCATTCCACCCATAAATTGCGTCGATCTGGAGTTCCTCCATGACGAATGGAGCTGGGGTTTGCAAATAGTACCCCAGAAAGCCCAGGTGGCTGCATTGTCGGGTGTGTCTTGAGAGACTTTAGCCCAGAGGCGCTAATATTAGATTTTTTAAAAGCTCCTGAGACAGTTTCCTTTCAAGGTTTTCCCAAAATGGGACCCTATCCCTAGTGTTTCCCAGGTTGTCACAGAGAGCAGGAATAATCCGCCTACATTCTGTCCCTCACCATCTAGCCCCTAAAGAGAGGTCTTTCACAGTTTAGATGTGAGAAGGTGTCTCTTACAGTATCTCGAGATACTACGATTTAGGAAATCAAACTCCCTATTCATTTGTTTTCAGGACCACGTAAGGCTAATCGCGCAGGCATCCCCAAATCCGCATCTGTAGAGCGGCGACGTGGAACCAAGCTTCTCCACCTTCACGCAGCCACTAACAGACGGTACCTTCTAGCAGCCACCGGGGACCCACCCTAACTGTATATCAAATGTGTTTGTTACTATGTTCGCTTATCTAATTTCAGCATGGCTGGAGGGTACTCCTAACGAATAATTGAGGCCATGGTTGGAAGTAACCGGTCTTTAAAGAAAAAACTGCAGTGGTTTCCTGGGAAAAGTGGTGGAGGCTAGCGCTCATCTCCAGGTGCATGTCCTGAAAGACTCGTAGAAATAGCTAGGAAACACAGCGCCAGCGCCATAAATTCTTACTTCCCCTGCCGGACCTCAGTTATTAGTTTTCCTCCGGGAGACACTGTGCAAAGGACCAGGCTAGGCAGCGGTCAGAGACTGTGGCCAATTGCAATCCCTTAGGGAACGGGGTTTCCCAGGGGTAAAACCGACCATTGCTTACCTAAAAACAGAAGCCACCCCTTCCTTGTCGAGCGCGGCATCAGGTTGTGGGGGACCCCTATCGCGTCCACCGGGGGAGCAGCAATCCGCTCTCCCTGTACAGGGTATAGGCTGCAGATTTTGGAACCAGCGCGCCGGTCGACGGGTGACGTCATTTCCAGCGGAGGGCTGATGTGTTGCCTTTGACCCCTGACTTCCGGTTCCGGGTCACGGAGCTGATAGGGGGCCGGGCAAAGGCTGGAGAGAGTCCGGATTGCACACAGGCAGCGTGAGACTCCCTGGGAAGCACCCTCTTGCAGTCATGTCTGAGGTCGATGCTACAGCGCACATTGACACCACCTCCAGCCTTCTCTAAGGTAAGAGCACCCTGGGGAAGGGTCCTCTCTATCTAGGATTGCCCCTCCATTGTATGGTTCCTATCTTGGGGGGAGCAGACCCCCTGGGTGGTTGGGGGGGGGGGAGGCTCTGATCCCTGTTTTATAGAGTGGGTCTCGTGCACTCCCAGGGTTGTTTCCTGCTATTTCCTGCTTTTTTTTTTTTTTTTTTTTTTTTTTTCCTGCCCCTCCTTGCAGCCTCAATGTGAAATGTTATGCCGCGCTATGACAAAAGTCCCACCCTCCTCCTAGACCAGCTCGTGTGATAGACAGAACACCGTATCTATCACACGAGCTGGTCTACCAACTCCCGCAGTGTGTGACAAGAGGAGGAGGAGATTGGAGCTCTGGAAGCAGAGCCGATTCGACCTTGGGGGGGCCCTCACAGCAGCGGGCCCTATGCATCTTGCATAGTGAGTGTATAGGGCAGATCGGCTCTGCCTACACCCTCTCATCCAGAGTCACTATCTAATTACCCTGTGGCTGCAGCTGCTTACATGTTTCCCCTTACCACTCAAGTGTTGCTTTAGCAGTGTATTTGGGGGTCATTGTCCTGCTGGAAGGTGGACCTCCTTCCTAGCCTCAAATCACACACAGAGGTACAGGTTTTGCTCAAGAATATCCCTGTGTTTGGCACCATCCATCTCCCCCCTCAACCCTGACAAGTTTCCCAGTCCCGACTGCTGAAAAACATCCCCACAGCATGATGCCATCATGTTTCACTGTGGTGTTCTTTGGGTGATATGTTGGGTTTGAGCCAGACATAACGTTTTCTTTGATGGGCAAAAAGTTCAGTTTCAGTCTCATCGGACCAGAGCACCTTCCACCATACATTTTGGGAGTCTCCCACATGTCTTTTTGCAAACTCAAAATGTGCAGTTTTTTGCTGAAAGTAATGCCTTTCTTTTGGCCAATCTGCCATAAAGCCCAACTCTATGGAGCGTATGGCTTATTGTCGTCCTATGTACAGATACTCCAGTCTCTGCTGTGGAACTCTGCAGCTCCTCCAGGGTTACCTTAGGTCTCTGTGCTGCCTCTCTGATTAATGCCCTCCTTGCCTCGTCTGAGTTTTGGTGTGCGGCCGTCTCTTGGCAGGTTTGCTGTTGTGCCATGTTCTTTCCATTTGGTTATGATAGATTTGATGGTGCTCCTAGGGATCATCAAAGATTTTTTTTTTTTTTTATAACCTAACCCTGACTTGTACTTCTCAACAACATTGTACCTTGTTTGGAGAGTTCCTTGGTCTTCATGGCAGTGTTTGGTTAGTGGTGCCTCTTGCTTAGGTGTTGAGGCCTTTCAAAAAGGTGTGTGTATATGTAATGACAGATCATGTGACACTTAGATTGCCAATTTTTTTTATTTTTTTTTATTTTTTTTTTGCTTTTTAACTACTTTTTTAAGGCTGCAACAATGATTTATATTCATAATCGATTAGTTGGCCGATTTTTTTTTTTTTTTTTTTTTTTTTTTTTTTTTTTTTTTTTTTTTTTTTAATCGGTTAATAACCTTAAGTGTGGTGTATAAGTTAGTTTATATATAAAGTTTAAAAAAAGGCAATTTTATTCTTAAATATCTATATGTAGTAGTGAACATAAATAACCAACTATATGGTTAGAGAGAAATCTCTAATCCACTCTGAGAATAACAGAAAGAAGAGATGTACTGTATATACTATTAGAGGTTGAATCTGGTAAATATCATCAGACTCAGATTTTTTTTTAAAGAAAAAAAAAAAGATTTTCAAACAGAACTGTAATATATTATATGCTGGCCATACAAAAACATTATCATTTTAAGAACGTACGTTCGATTTTCCAATCATTAGTGGGGTCAAATCCATGTTCGTTTTCAACCACAGTGGCAGGAAAATTTTGAAATAGAAAACTGCTTGGTCAAAGGAATTTTCAGACACATGTATGTGGTTTTCGTTCTGAAATTACATTCATTTTAAAACCATGTTAAAAGCAAGTGAAAATTTCAAACAACATTGTTTCATTCAGCGAATGTACAAAGATTTTTCATATGAATATTCTTGTCTGAAAATTGATCCATGTGGCCAGTATAAGGCTTGATACACACCTATGCAGTTTGGTCATGTCTGTCTGCCAGACCTTGTGCATCTGGTCCAAAGATGTCTCCAGGATTCTGACTCCTAACAGATTTTCTCCCCTTTAAACAATGCGCTTCATGTTGTCAAACCTGCCAACGTCCCTGCAAAGACTAGCGGACATTCACGCTGCTCTAGCACAGCTGCTTTCCCAAGGGGTCATGGTTATTGTTCAAGAAGATTCAAATGTGTCTACTAGGACATGGGGGGCATTCACACCATACTGGATCTAAAGGTTCTCAACACATTTATTTTTGGTACTAAAATTTCTTATGCAGTATGCCAGGTGAGTCATTGCTTCCCTCCCATTTGTGAGATCTTTTGGTCTCGCTGGACCTAAAGAATGCCTACTTGCATGTTTCCTGTATTTTTGGCATCTTGACGCTATCTGCAATCTACAGTGGCTTTAAATCATTAGTTTGTTGCCCTTTTAGTTGATCTGTCCACTGCAATTTGGGTCTTCACCAAGGTCTTAATCCCCGTATTTGTTCAGTTTTTTTGCTATCAGGGTATCCCACCTGGGCAACCTCCTTCTGAGAAAAGTTGGCACAGACTTTACTTGCCCAGTGTTCAATGGACTGTTCAAACTCAAGGTTCGGATGAATCCCAAACCTCCAGTAGCTAGGGCTGAAATAGACCCATTGCTTGCAAAATTTACCCAGTAAAAAAACAGTTTAGTATAGTGGAAAGATGAATTTCTGAAATGTTTCTATTGCTGTCTGCACCTTCTTGTCTTGGTGACAGCCGCTACCCTGGAATGTTTTGCATGGGTAGTAGAAAAATCTCCCCAGTAGTGTTGGACATCCATATAAACCTGAAAAATATTTTAAATCTTCAATCTTTCCCAGGCTAAAAAACATTTGGTAGGAATTGGACACTTTATTTAATAATGCCTTCCACACTGTATTTGCCTTGCATCGCTAGAGCTTTCCTGTTTTCTTGTGACTTGTAGAGCCTCACAGAACAGCTTACACAGGCTCACCGGCTAGCAGACATGTACCGAGAGCAGTGCGTGGCCCTGGAGGATGAGCTGGCAAAGATCCGGGAGGAAGGAGATGTTGGACGGGAGATATTCAAGGTAAGATCTATATAGGGAGGTTTATGAAAATGGAAATTTTAAATGCTTCAAAACAACTCGCACACAAAAATAATATATATATATATAATATATATATATATATATATATATAATTGATCTGCAATACGGAATAGAAGATATAAGTGTCATCAAACCACACAGTACAGTAACCAATGGATACTCTGTCTTTTCCACTCAGAACAGCTCAGATAGAGCTCTGATCTTCTAATAAGTTGACCTTTGGTTAATAATTGGTTATTCCTGGTTGACTTAAGTTGTATAGAAAGTTCTGTACTTATAAGTATTGCACTGAATTTACCAGTTAACACTTCATAAACATGTAGCCGGTGAAGGATATTGAAATGATCGGTCCAGCTCAGAACAAAGCTCTTAGTCTTCTGTACATTCCAGAAGTAAAAGGCAAACATAACTTTCATACCTCACATTCCAGCTGTTCCCATCACAGCCCCCTTTTTAGTTCTTTCATAAAATAAATTGGCAGAATTATATTCTAGGCTTTGTATTTAAAGTGGAATTCCCAGGATTTTCATACTATTCAAAAGCCCTATGATTTCTCCCCCCAGCCCATTGCTAATCTACTTTTTATATTTCAGGAACGTTCTGACAAGGTTGCCAAACGTCTTCAGCTTATGACCCAGCGCTATGAAGCTCTGGAGAAACGTCGCAACATGGAGGTTGAGGGATTCAAAACAGACATCAAACTTCTCCGCCAGCGGCTGCGAGATGTGGAAAAGCAGCTTTTTAAGGTGAGGGTAAAGGAAAGGCCTGCTTCCCCACAAGTTATGCAGGTGGCAATGATGTGAGGGCTCATTCAGCGTCTGTTTCATTGCCACTGTTCCCATTATAGTAAGTGGTTTCTACACATGGCTTATTACAGGGTTTGATCTCTCAGCTGCCC
The DNA here is from genome assembly GCA_028564925.1 of Lithobates sylvaticus. Lineage (NCBI taxonomy): Eukaryota > Metazoa > Chordata > Amphibia > Anura > Ranidae > Lithobates > Lithobates sylvaticus. Next base: position 159,631,322 of record CM053029.1, on the reverse strand, counting down.
AGGTCACAGGCAGCAATGCACGCAGAGTGGATCACATCCCTGAATTGACATTTCCACTTTGCTCAGCCTGGGAAGGAGTCGTTTAGTAGTTTTTGTAGTTTAAAAAAAAATCCCTACAGCTTAACCACTTCAGCCCCGGACCATTTGGCAGCCAAAGGACCAGAGGTCTTTTTTCAATTTCGCACTGCACTACTTTAACTGGTAATTGCGCGGTCATGCAATTTTGTAACCAAACGAAATTTGCGTCCTTTTCTTCCCACAAATAGAGCTTTCTTTTGATGGTATTTGATTGCCTCTGTGATTTTTATTTTTTGCGATATAAACGGAAAAAGAGCGAAAATTTTGAAAAAAAAAAGATTTTCTACTTTTTGTTATAAAAAAAAAATCTAATAAACTCAATTTTAGTCAAACATTTGGCCAAAATGTATTCAGCCACATGTCTTTAGTAAAAAAAATGCCAATAAGCGTATATTTATTGGTTTGCGCAAAAGTTATAGCGTCTACAAACTAGAGTACATTTTCTGGAATTTACACCGCTTTTAATTTATGACTGCCTATTTCATTTCTTGAGGTGCTAAAATGGCAGAGAAGTACAAAACCCCCCCAAATGACCCCATTTTGGAAAGTAGACACCCCAAGCTATTTGCTGAGAGGCATGTTGAGCCCATTGAATATTTTTTTTTTTTAGTCCCAAGTGATTGAATAAAGACAAAAATAAAAAATATTTTTTTTTTTTTTCAAAAAGTTGTCACTAAATGATATATTGCTCACACATGCCATAGTTATATGTGGAATTGCACCCCAAAATACATTTTGCTGCTTCTCCTGAGTATGGGGATACCACATGTGTGGGACTTTTTGGGAGCCTAGCCGCGTACGGGGCCCCGAAACCCAAGCACCGCCTTCAGGATTTCTAAGGGTGCAAATTTTTGATTTCACTCCTCACTACCTATCACAGTTTCGAAGGCCATAAAATGCCAAAATAGCACAAAACCCCCCCAAATGACCCCATTTTAGAAAGTAGACACCCCAAGCTATTTGTTGAGAGGCATGGTGAGTATTTTACAGCTCTCATTTGTCTTTGAAAATGAAGAAAGTAAAGAAAAAAAAAATTTTTTTTTTTTTTTCAATTTTCAAAACTTTGTGACAAAAAGCGACATCTGCAAAATACTCACAATACCTCTCAGCAAATAGCTTGGGGTGTCTACTTTCCAAAATGGGGTCATTTTGGGGGGTTTTATGCCATCTGGGCATTCCATGGCCTCCGAAACTGTGATTGGCAGTGAGAAGTGAAATAAAAAAATTACACCCTTAGAAAGCCTGAAGGCGGTGATTGGTTTTTGGGGTGCCGTACGCAGCTAGGCTCCAAAAAAGTCCCACACATGTGGTATCCCCGTACTCAGGAGAAGCAACAGAATGTATTTTGGGGTGTATTTCTACATATGCCCATGACATGTTTGAGCAATATATCATTTAGTGACAACTTTTTGTAAAAAAAATATATATATTTTTTTTTTTTCATTATTCAATCTCTTGGGACAAAAAAAAAAAATATTTAATGGGCTCAACATTGCTCTCATCAAATAGCTTGGGGTGTCTACTTTCCAAAATGGGGTCATTTGGGGGGGGTTTGAACTGTCCTGGCATTTTATGCACAACATTTAGAAGCCTATGTCACACGTCACCCACTCTTCTAACCACTTGTAGACAAAGCCCTTTCTGACACTTTTTGTTTACATGAAAACATATTTTTTTTTTTTGCAAGAAAATTACGTTGAACCCCCAAACACTATATATAATGTTAAAGCAAAGGCCCTACAGATTAAAATGGTGGGTGTTGCATTTTTTTTTTCCACACAGTATTTGCGCAGCGATTTTTCAAACGCATTTTTTGTGGAAAAAATACACTTTTTTTTATTTTAATGCACTAAAACACACTATATTGCTCAAATTTTTGATGAAATAAAAAATATGATCTTAGGCCGAGTACATGGATACCAAACACGACATGCTTTAAAATTGCGCACAAACACGCAGTGGCGACAAACTACATACATTTTTAAAAGCCTTTAAAAGCCTTTACATGATACCACATTAGATTCACGGAGGAGGTCTACTGCTAAAATTACTGCCCTCGATCTGACCTTCGCGGTGATACCTCACATGCATGGTGCAATTGCTGTTTACATATGACGCCAGACCAACGCTTGTGTACGCCTTTGCGCAAGAGAAGGGGGGCAGGGGTGCTTTTTTTTTTTTTTTTTGGTTTTTTTTTTATTTATTTAGCTTTTTTATTTTATTTTTAAACTGTTCCTTCCATTTTTTTTTTCTTTGTTATGATTTTTATTGTTATCTCAGGGAATGTAAATATCCCCTATGATAGCAATAGGCAGTGACAGGTACTCTTTTTTTGAAAAAATTGGGGTCTATTAGACCCTAGATCTTTCCTCTGCCCTCAAAGCATCTGACCACACCAAGATTGGTGTGATAAAATGCTTTCCCAATTTCCCAATGGCGCGGTTTATATCCGGGAGGGGGGACATTCCCTCCCACTGCTTGTAAAAGCAGTCTAGAGGCTAATTACCCGCTAGAATTGCTTTTACATGAAAGCCGATCACTGGCTGAAAAGAATGATACCAAGATGATACCTAAACCTGCAGGCATCATTCTGGTATAACCATTCAAAGTCCAGCAACATACTGGACATATATTGTAATCTTTTTTTTTTCATGCAGCCTCTTGGCTGAACGAAAAAAAAGAGATTGATTGGTGGGTATGCCCACCATTAGAATACCTCCCTTCATCCACCCACTTCTAATGATGGGCATACATGCACCATTTATATATGCCGATGCATGGGGGCATCCTCCCGCAAAAGTTATGCCGTGTACACACGGTCGGAATTTCGACCGTATGTACGTGGCATTAGGAGCCAATCGCTCCTCCCCCCCCCTGCTGCCCCCATGCTTCGGCATATATGCTCTTTTTTTTAACTGTGGTGGTGAAATCACCTCCTACAGTGTTGGAGTCGCGTCTTTATGTATCGTGGGAGCAAACGCTGTTGCTGTCAAGATAAATAAATCCGCGTTGCAACTGAATGGCGCACCTGAAAACAAAAAAATGCTTAACACTAAAACACAGTAAACAAAATTACATACCTGAAAAGCAAGCATGATAAAACATGATAAAACATAATAAAACATTGCAGAATAGAATGGAGTAAAAAAAGAGCAACAATAGAGAGAGAATAGAGTGAGAGAGAGAACAATAAAACGACAACTATTTTTTTTTTTTTTTTTATTTTTTGAGATTCACAGGTAAAAAAGCTCCTGACTGAAGCGACTGAATCAAAACGCTACCACAAAAAAACTGTTAGCGATCGCAGGGATCAGGCCTGACTCTGCGAACGCTGCAGTTATGTGTGCTTAGTGTTTTGTAAGTGACAGTGATCGATCGATACTGCACTTGGGTGGGCTTGGCTGGGCGGAGGGGGAAAACGCAGGTGCTAGCAGGTATCTGGGCTGATCCCGCTAACAATGCGGTTTTTTTTGGAACCCTAAACTGCTGGGACGCTAGTATAGATCTGATCAGATCAGATATTGATCTGTTCAGATACTGTGCCACTAAGGGAGGTGTATGCTTTGTGCGTGGGTGTTTGCGGTACTGGCACTAACCTGGGGCGACGCAGACCTTATTTGACCCTAAAACCTAATTGATATCACCCGCCGGGCGATCAGGGGGTTTAAACCGTTATTGGGTAATAAATGGCGGGTGCCCTGACAGTATAAAAAACAAGCTAACTAACCAGCGTCACCCGTAACAGTAATACAAAAAAAACTGGTTACCTAGCGACACTAATGCAGCGATCAGAAAAACGATCGCTTAGTGACACTGGCAAAAGGGGGTGAAAGGGTTAACTAGGGGCAATCAGGGGGTTAAACCTTTATTAGGTAATATATGGGGGTACCTGACGCTATATAAAAACCTGACGGGGAACCTAAATAACGAAATAACTAACTGGCTAACCAGCGTCACCAGTGACAGTTATACAGTGATCACTGTGAAAGGGTTAACTCTAGGGGCAATCAGGGGGTTAAAACCTTTATTTAGGTTGTAATATGGGGGTACCTGACCTATAAACCTATTTATGAACCTATATAAACATGGCGGTTACCTAAAAAAAAAAAATGGTTACCTAGCGACAGCAGTGACACTAATACAGCGATCAGAAAAACGATCGCTTAGTGACACTGGCAAAAGGGGGTGAAAGGTTACCTGGGGGGCAATCAAGGGGTTAAATTAGTGGAGGACCGCGGATCTGCGGATGCCTGGTCACCCACCCAACCATCCAGCAGGTGCCAAGGTGTACCCCCCCATAGTGACAACTCTGGAGGGGAGAGTGGACAGAATGTCCGAAGCACCCAAGCCAGAGGCCTGGGCCTCACCCAGGGAAAGGGGGGGGGGGTTTGTGGAGGAGAACCCCAGAGGGACCAACCACCCCAGAGAGTACCCACAAATTATTTCTAAATTTTCCTGCCACTGTGGTTGAAAACAAACATGGATTTGACCCCACTAATGATTCGAAAATCGAACATACGTTCTTAAAATGGCATTGTTTTTGTATGGCCAGCATATAATATATTACAGTTCTGTTTGAAAATCTGCAAGTCTACCTTTTTCCCCCCCCTTTAAAAAAAAAATTAATAAATAGATCTGAGTCTGATGATATTTACCAGATTCAACCTCTAATAGTATATACAGTATATCTTTCTGTCTGTTATTCTCAGAGCGGATTAGAGATTTTGCTCTCCAACCATATAGTTTGTTATTTATGTTCACTATTGCATATAGATATTTAAGAATAAATTGTACACCACACTTTTAAGGTTATTAAACCGATTAATCAAAACAATAAAATCGGCCAACTAATCGATTATGAAAATAATCATTTGCAGCCCTAAAAAGTAGTTTAAAAAGCAAAAACAAAAAATTGCCAGGACCAGAGATCCCAGCAGGGAACTAGGTCCTTACTCCTGACTAGACAGGAAAAAAAACAAAGGCCTATAGCAGAGAGGGGGGGTGTATATCACCTAGAACTGCCCATAGGTGTAGCCAAGTCTTTTTTCTGCCTAGTGTCCTACTCCTGTAGGGGGCGATATAACCCTACGGTTCTGAATAATGGAGCACTGTGTCTGCCAATGAACAAAAAGAGAAAGCCGTCAATCATGTAGACTGAACAGCCCTGTTGCAGGCACTGCTGTCTGATGTGGGCAGCTAGAAGCTGAAAGAGACTGAACAGAACAAACAGGAGCATACACACTGAGGCAGCAACACTGGAGAGGCTAGATCAGCCTGCAGATGGTTGTCAGTAAATCCAGAACTGAAAGTAGCTTGCAGGATCAATAAGTTATATCTATAATGAAACACTAGAAAATAAAAGACAATTTAATAATCCTTTTATAAAAGGATTTTTTTTTCTGGGTTTACAGCCACTTTAATGATTTTTTTCTATTTAAAACAGTTTTTTTTTTTATAGAGAGTTTAGGTCTTCTTCAAATCGGTTCGGTGGGCCAGCCTGCAACCCAAAGACTCACTGCATGCGAGCAAAATGATGGGCTAAAAATGTTATCTTGCCCAGTAAGCGGCCTTCAGCATTTTCAGAATGATAGGCAACTCAAACATCTCATAACTGGAAACTCTTCATCAAATAAGCCTCATCTGCACAAACCACAGTGAATGTTGTAAAACAGTGGTTTATTTGAAAATCCTCTTAAAACTTAGTTTTACCACTATTCAGCCAATTCGAAGCTCGTTCTCCAGGCCATAGATCTTGGCCTTCAAGTTGCGCAGTTCTCCCTGGAGTTTGTGCGTGCGCTTGTTTCCCTGGCGTACCGCACCAAGGATTGCCAGATCCTGGTCAGGTCCAATGTTCAGCGTGACCTGCAGATATTTGGAAATTGCAGGATGAAGTGTTATGGTTCTACAAACCCCAAAAAGTCTACAACTCCCAAATGATAAACCAAGAGAAATATGAAGGTTGTCATAGCCAAACTCTCCGGCTGGGTATCGTGCTGTTTCTCTGGCTCAACAGAAAACTATGAATTACTTATTTTAGCTGTAAAAGGACTAAAGGGCTTCATGGGAGTTATACAATGCCAAATATATAAAATTTAGCACAGGTACTGTATGTATGCGATTATAAATGCTATTAATGGTTTTGTAAGGATTTTATTTTGTATACAGCTCTCATTTAAGCTGAGCATGTTGGTCTAGTTATATTGGAGCCTCTATTAGGGACTTGTTTGTAAATGGAACCCTACTGTTATAGAAACTTTTTCAAACCATGTCACACATGTAAAAGAATAGTCCACAATGAAACAAAGTGTTGATTTTCCAGTGGTCCATACCTGTGGAAGCAGGCACACCAGTACAGAGGCCAACCTGCAGACATTCTTTAACCATTATGTCAGGTGCGCCCTGCATGGTCCTCAGGGATTTGACTCCTTATCCAGAAAAGCACATCCCAGGACATGTACAGCATCCTGTGAGCGAGGTCACCTGGTAATCTGTACCCTGGAGATTACTGCTCACAGAAACCAGCCCCACCCTACTGTGGACTGTTATGGCTGAACATTGTCAGGAGTGTTATAACACTACTGACAATTTAATGTCTTCTTATATATTTCACAATTCTTTTGTGGGGGGGGGGGGGGGGGGGGGGGCGAGGTTGGCAGTGGATTGTATCTGTTTATTTTTCTACAGTTAATATTTGTTTTGTTATTTTTTTTATTTTTACAATTCTCTTTTTTTTTGGGGGGGGGGGGGGGCTGGGGTTTTATTATTTTTACAATTTCCTCTTTTTTTTTTTAATCACCAGCCCTGCTGGGGGGGGTTGATGCAATATCAGGGGATCCCTGACATCTCTTTGAGACAGGGAATAGGACTGAGGACAGACTCCCCAGCTGCACTGAAGATGGACAGAGACAGAGGGCCCTGTCATTTATAAACTGAAGCATAGTAAACACAGGTTACGCTGTTCAATTATGAATGGACAGTCGGTGATCTCTAAATCTGTACATTCAGGAAAGGAAGTAGCTGGTAAATGACATATACAACGGCTCCTTCCTCCGCTCTCCATCCTGACAGATCCGGGATGAGAGGGGGACCAGGGGGACAGTCCGGGATGGTCAGTGCAGCAGTGGGGGGCAGTTATAAGCACTGATCTCCCTGTATAGCTATCAATAAAGCAGGGAGGGAGAGGAGGACAGCCGCAGGAGGGAAGGAGGAAAAGCAGCTTGTCAGCTGCTTTATTGAAAGCTATACAGGGAGATCAGTGCTTGCATCTTAAAAATCGTCACGGGTTAAGACACAGCTGGATTCGTGGACAGGCAAGTGTCCTAATATTAAAAGTCAGCAGCTACAGCATTTGTAGCTGCTGACTTTTTTTTCTGAAGGAGCCTGAAGCTCAGCTTTAAGCTGAAGTTTAAAAAAAGAAAGGGGATTCTACAGTTTTAGTCACATCACGTACCTGTAATGAAGTATCTCCCAAATTGTGCAGGCAACTTGGTCCTGGATCAAGCTGTAGGGATTTTTTTTTAAACTACAAAAACTACTAAACGGCTCCTTCCCAGGCTGAGCAAAGTGGAAATGTCAATTCAGGGATGTGACCTGGGCAGCTGAGAGATCAAACCCTGTAATAAGCCATGTGTAGAAACCACTTACTATAATGGGAACAGTGGCAATGAAACAGACGCTGAATGAGCCCTCACATCATTGCCACCTGCATAACTTGTGGGGAAGCAGGCCTTTCCTTTACCCTCACCTTAAAAAGCTGCTTTTCCACATCTCGCAGCCGCTGGCGGAGAAGTTTGATGTCTGTTTTGAATCCCTCAACCTCCATGTTGCGACGTTTCTCCAGAGCTTCATAGCGCTGGGTCATAAGCTGAAGACGTTTGGCAACCTTGTCAGAACGTTCCTGAAATATAAAAAGTAGATTAGCAATGGGCTGGGGGGGAGAAATCATAGGGCTTTTGAATAGTATGAAAATCCTGGGAATTCCACTTTAAATACAAAGCCTAGAATATAATTCTGCCAATTTATTTTATGAAAGAACTAAAAAGGGGGCTGTGATGGGAACAGCTGGAATGTGAGGTATGAAAGTTATGTTTGCCTTTTACTTCTGGAATGTACAGAAGACTCATCTAAGAGCTTTGTTCTGAGCTGGACCGATCATTTCAATATCCTTCACCGGCTACATGTTTATGAAGTGTTAACTGGTAAATTCAGTGCAATACTTATAAGTACAGAACTTTCTATACAACTTAAGTCAACCAGGAATAAGCAATTATTAACCAAAGGTCAACTTATTAGAAGATCAGAGCTCTATCTGAGCTGTTCTGAGTGGAAAAGACAGAGTATCCATTGGTTACTGTACTGTGTGGTTTGATGACACTTATATCTTCTATTCCGTATTGCAGATCAATCATATATAGAGATTATATATATATAGATATAGATATAGATATAGATATAGATATAGATATAGATATAGATATAGAGAGAGAGAGAGAGAGAGAGAGAGAGAGAGAGAGAGAGAGAGAGAGAGAGAGAGAGAGAGAGAGAGAGAGAGAGAGAGAGAGATATATATTATTTTTGTGTGCGAGTTGTTTTGAAGCATTTAAAATTTCCATTTTCATAAACCTCCCTATATAGATCTTACCTTGAATATCTCCCGTCCAACATCTCCTTCCTCCCGGATCTTTGCCAGCTCATCCTCCAGGGCCACGCACTGCTCTCGGTACATGTCTGCTAGCCGGTGAGCCTGTGTAAGCTGTTCTGTGAGGCTCTACAAGTCACAAGAAAACAGGAAAGCTCTAGCGATGCAAGGCAAATACAGTGTGGAAGGCATTATTAAATAAAAGTGTCCAATTCCTACCAAATGTTTTTTAGCCTGGGAAAGATTGAAGATTTAAAATATTTTTCAGGTTTTTATGGATGTCCAACACTACTGGGGAGATTTTTCTACTACCCATGCAAAACATTCCAGGGTAGCGGCTGTCACCAAGACAAGAAGGTGCAGACAGCAATAGAAACATTTCAGAAATTCATCTTTCCACTATACTAAACTGTTTTTTTACTGGGTAAATTTTGCAAGCAATGGGTCTATTTCAGCCCTAGCTACTGGAGGTTTGGGATTCATCCGAACCTTGAGTTTGAACAGTCCATTGAACACTGGGCAAGTAAAGTCTGTGCCAACTTTTCTCAGAAGGAGGTTGCCCAGGTGGGATACCCTGATAGCAAAAAAACTGAACAAATACGGGGATTAAGACCTTGGTGAAGACCCAAATTGCAGTGGACAGATCAACGAAAAGGGCAACAAACTAATGATTTAAAGCCACTGTAGATTGCAGATAGCGTCAAGATGCCAAAAATACAGGAAACATGCAAGTAGGCATTCTTTAGGTCCAGCGAGACCAAAAGATCTCACAAATGGGAGGGAAGCAATGACTCACCTGGCATACTGCATAAGAAATTTTAGTACCAAAAATAAATGTGTTGAGAACCTTTAGATCCAGTATGGTGTGAATGCCCCCCCATGTCCTAGTAGACACATTTGAATCTTCTTGAACAATAACCATGACCCCTTGGGAAAGCAGCTGTGCTAGAGCAGCGTGAATGTCCGCTAGTCTTTGCAGGGACGTTGGCAGGTTTGACAACATGAAGCGCATTGTTTAAAGGGGAGAAAATCTGTTAGGAGTCAGAATCCTGGAGACATCTTTGGACCAGATGCACAAGGTCTGGCAGACAGACATGACCAAACTGCATAGGTGTGCATCAAGCCTTATACTGGCCACATGGATCAATTTTCAGACAAGAATATTCATATGAAAAATCTTTGTACATTCGCTGAATGAAACAATGTTGTTTGAAATTTTCACTTGCTTTTAACATGGTTTTAAAATGAATGTAATTTCAGAACAAAAACCACATACATGTGTCTGAAAAATCCTTTGACCAAGCAGTTTTCTATTTCAAAATTTTCCTGCCACTGTGGTTGAAAACGAACATGGATTTGACCCCACTAACGATTGGAAAATCGAACGTACGTTCTTAAAATGATAATGTTTTTGTATGGCCAGCATATAATATATTACAGTTCTGTTTGAAAATCTTTTTTTTTTTTTTTCTTTAAAAAAAAAAAAAATCTGAGTCTGATGATATTTACCAGATTCAACCTCTAATAGTATATACAGTACATCTCTTCTTTCTGTTATTCTCAGAGTGGATTAGAGATTTTTCTCTCTAACCATATAGTTGGTTATTTATGTTCACTACTACATATAGATATTTAAGAATAAAATTGCCTTTTTTTAAACTTTATATATAAACTAACTTATACACCACACTTAAGGTTATTAACCGATTAATCAAAACAATAAAAAATCGGCCAACTAATCGATTATGAATATAAATCATTGTTGCAGCCTTAAAAAGTAGTTAAAAAGCAAAAAAAAAAAAAAAAATTGGCAATCTAAGTGTCACATGATCTGTCATTACATATACACACACCTTTTTGAAAGGCCTCAACACCTAAGCAAGAGGCACCACTAACCAAACACTGCCATGAAGACCAAGGAACTCTCCAAACAAGGTACAATGTTGTTGAGAAGTACAAGTCAGGGTTAGGTTTATAAAAAAAAAAAAAATAATCTTTGATGATCCCTAGGAGCACCATCAAATCTATCATAACCAAATGGAAAGAACATGGCACAACAGCAAACCTGCCAAGAGACGGCCGCACACCAAAACTCAGACCAGGCAAGGAGGGCATTAATCAGAGAGGCAGCACAGAGACCTAAGGAAACCCTGGAGGAGCTGCAGAGTTCCACAGCAGAGACTGGAGTATCTGTACATGGGACGACAATAAGCCGTACGCTCCATAGAGTTGGGCTTTATGGCAGATTGGCCAAAAGAAAGGCATTACTTTCAGCAAAAAACGGCACGTTTTGAGTTTGCAAAAAGACATGTGGGAGACTCCCAAAATGTATGGTGGAAGGTGCTCTGGTCCGATGAGACTGAAACTGAACTTTTTGCCCATCAAAGAAAACGTTATGTCTGGCTCAGACCAAACACATCACCCAAAGAACACCACAGTGAAACATGATGGCAGCATCATGCTGTGGGGATGTTTTTCAGCAGTCGGGACTGGGAAACTTGTCAGGGTTGAGGGGGGAGATGGATGGTGCCAAACACAGGGATATTCTTGAGCAAAACCTGTACCTCTGTGTGTGATTTGAGGCTAGGAAGGAGGTCCACCTTCCAGCAGGACAATGACCCCCAAATACACTGCTAAAAGCAACACTTGAGTGGTAAGGGGAAACATGTAAGCAGCTGCAGCCACAGGGTAATTAGATAGTGACTCTGGATGAGAGGGTGTAGGCAGAGCCGATCTGCCCTATACACTCACTATGCAAGATGCATAGGGCCCGCTGCTGTGAGGGCCCCCCCCAAGGTCGAATCGGCTCTGCTTCCAGAGCTCCAATCTCCTCCTCCTGTCACACACTGCGGGAGTTGGTAGACCAGCTCGTGTGATAGATACGGTGTTCTGTCTATCACACGAGCTGGTCTAGGAGGAGGGTGGGACTTTTGTCATAGCGCGGCATAACATTTCACATTGAGGCTGCTAGGAGGGGGCTCTCTGGGGACGAGGCTGCAAGGAGGGGCTCTCTGGGGACGAGGCTGCAAGGAGGGGCAGGAAAAAAAATTAAAAAAGCAGGAAATAGCAGGAAACAACCCTGGGAGTGCACTAGACCCACTCTATAAAACAGGGATCAGAGCCTCCGCCCCCCCCCCCCCCCCCCCCCCCAAGATAGGAACCATACAATGGAGGGGCAATCCTAGATAGAGAGGACCCTTCCCCAGGGTGCTCTTACCTTAGGAAGGCTGGAGGTGGTGTCAATGTGCGCTGTAGCATCGACCTCAGACATGACTGCAAGAGGGCGCTTCCCAGGGAGTCTCACGCTGCCTGTGTGCGATCCGGACTCTCTCCAGCCTTTGCCCGGCCCCCTATCAGCTCCGTGACCCGGAACCGGAAGTCAGGGGTCAAAGGCAACACATCAGCCCTCCGATGGAAATGACGTCACCCGTCGACCGGCGCGCTGGTTCCAAAATCTGCAGCCTATACCCTGTACAGGGAGAGCGGATTGCTGCTCCCCGGTGGACGCGATAGGGGTCCCGCACAACCTGATGCCGCGCTCGACAAGGAAGGGGTGGCTTCTGTTTAGGGTAAGCAATGCTCGGTTTACCCCCTGGAAACCCCCGCTTCCCTAAGGGATTTGCAAATGGCCACAGTCTCCCTGACCGCTGCTAGCCTGGTCCCTTTGCACAGTGTCTCCCCACCGGAGGAAACACTAATAACTGAGGTCCGGCAGGGGAAGTAAGAATTTATGGGCTGGCGCAGTGTTTCCTAGAGGAAGAGGAGGAGACTATCTCATGGTGGCTGTCCTGAATGACGACTAGGGAAAAAAACCTTAGTTAGACTTACCGGTAACGGTATTTCTACGAGTCTTTCAGGACAGCACCTGGAGAGAGCGCAGCTCCACCCACTTTCCCAGGAAACACTGCAGTTTTTTCTTTAAAGACCGGATACTTCCACCATGGCCTCAGTTATTCGTAGAGTACCTCCAGCCATGCTGAAATTAGATAAGCAGAACATAGTAACAACACCACATTTTATATACAGTTAGGGTGGGTCATCGGCGCTGTCCTGAAAGACTCGTAGAAATACCGTTACCGGTAAGTCTAACTAAGGTTTTCTCCCTTCGTCTTTCAGGACAGCACCTGGAGATGATAAGAGAGTACTTACTCTAGGGTGGGACCACCGCCTGCAGAACCTTTCTACCAAATGATTGTTCCGCTGCTGATAGCAGGTCCAGTCTGTAGTGGCGCGTGAAGGTGGAGAAGCTTGTCCACGTCGCCGCTCTACAGATGCGATTTGGGGATGCCCCTGCCCTTTCTGCCCACGATGTTGCTACAGCACGTGTGGAATGGGCGACTACCCCAGAGGGAGGATCCACTCCCGATGCTTTATAGGCCTCACTGATGGCCATTCTCAACCACCTAGCTATCGTATTTTTAGAAGCCCCGTAGCCCTTACGTGGTCCTGAAAACAAAATGAATAGGGAGTTTGATTTCCTAAACTCCTTAGTAATCTCGAGATAATGTAAGAGACACCTTCTCACATCTAAACTGTGAAAGACCCTCTCTTTAGGGCTAGATGGTGAGGGACAGAATGTAGGGAGGATTATTTCCTGCTCTCTGTGAAAAACTGATGCCACTTTCGGGAGAAACCCTGGGTCTGTTTTTAACACTATCCTGTCCGGAAAAATAAAGCAAAAAGGTTCCTTTATAGAAAGGGCTTGCAGCTCGCTCACCCTTCTGGCTGTTGTCACAGCTACTAACAGAACAAGTTTAAGTGACCATAGCTTGATGGTTACTTCCTCCAGTGGTTCAAAAGGTCCTTTGGTCAGGCCCTGTAACACTAGGGATAGGTCCCATTTTGGGAAAACCTTGAAAGGAACTGGTCTTGCTCTAGACAGAGCTTTAAGAAAATCTAATAATAAGCGCCTCTTGAGATAAACGTCTCTCAAGAAACACCGACAATGCAGCCACCTGGGCTTTCAGGGTACTAATTGCCAACCCCAGCTCCATTCCGTCATGGAGGAACTCCAGGATCGACGCAATTTCCTGGGGTGGAAATCTCTTCTCCAGACACCAGGAATTAAAACGCTTCCACGTTTTGAAGTAAATCGCCCTAGTAGTCGCTTTGCGACTGTCTAGGAGAGTAGAGACCAGCTTGTCTGAAAGTCCCTTCTTTCTCAAGATTTGCTCCTCAGTAGCCACCCAGTCAGATTGAGGTGCTCTATGTTTGGGTGTTGAAGAGGTCCCTGGGTTAGGAGATCTTCCTGCAGTGGAAGAACCCAGTGGGGTTCCACCGCCATCCTCTGTATCGTAGCAAACCAAGCTCTCTTGGGCCAGAAGGGAGCCACTAGGATCATACTCGTGGATTCCTGTTGTAGTTTCCTTAGAACTAGAGGGATCAACTGAAAGGGGGGAAAAGCATAGCACAGGTGGAACTCCCATGATTGTGCCAGCGCGTCTAAGCCCCTTGATTGGGCTTGTCTGCTTAGAGAAAAGAAAGCCTTCACTTTCTTGTTTTTCTGGGAAGCAAACAAGTCTATTTGCGGAACCCCCCACCTTTCTGTTAGCTTTAGAAAAACCTCTGGGCTCAGACTCCATTCTGACTCTAGGATTCTTTCCCTGCTCAGCCAGTCTGCTACATAATTCAGGTCCCCCTTCAGATGTACCGCTGTTAGCGATTTCAGATTGTCTTCCGCCCAGGACAGGATCTGACCGGCCAGAGATAGCAAGACTCTGCTTCTTGTGCCGCCCTGCCTTGTAATGTAAGACACCGCCGTGGCGTTGTCTGATAGGACCTGGATATGGTGGCCCCGGACTAGTCCTTCGAAGGCCCATAACCCCAAAAGGATAGCCCTTAGCTCCCTCCAATTGGAGGATCTCCTGGCTTCCTCGACTGTCCAGTCCCCTTGGGCCATCTGTCCCCCCAGGTGGGCACCCCACCCCCAGGAGCTGGCATCCGTAGTAAGCCTTTTGTCTACTGGGAAGCACCAAAGAAGACCCTTGTTGAGGTTCGAGCACTTCCTCCACCACCAGAGCTTCCTCTGGACCTGAGGAGGTATCCTGAACAGTTTCTCCAAGGACTCCCCGTGGGACCAATTTTTCAGTATAGTCTGTTGGAGGTCCCTTGCGTGGAGACGCGCCCACTGCACTGCTGGTATAGATGCAGTGAGGAGACCTAGGACTGACATGGCAAACCTGACAGATATCAGCAGATTTGTCTGCGTCTTCTTTACAGCAATCTGCAATTTCTCTATCTTCTCCTCTGGAAGAAAGATCTTTTCCTGTCTGGAGTCGATGGTATACCCCAGGAATTTTAGGGACTGAGAGGGGATGAGATTCGATTTCTCCCTGTTTAGGATCCACCCGAGACCCTCTAGGTGTCCCCTTGTCCTTACTAGGTCCCTTTCTAGTAGCTCTCTTGTGTTGGAGAATATAAGAAGGTCGTCCAAGTATGGGACGATCGATATCCCCTCCAACCTGAGGGGGGCTAGGGCTTCCGCCAGGACCTTTGTAAATATCCTCGGGGACGAGGACAGTCCGAAGGGGAGGGCCCGGAACTGAAGATGTATGACCGAGCCTTCTATACCGACCGCGAACCTTAGATGTTTCTGCGATGGTATGGCTATGGGAACATGAAGGTAAGCATCCCTTAGGTCTATGGATGCCATAAAACAACCTTGGGACAGGAGATTCTTTACCGAGAAGATTGTATCCATCTTGAACCTTTTGTACCTGATGGATTTGTTTAGGACCTTCAGATTCAGAATCATTCTGAATTTCCCTGATGGCTTTTTTACTAGGAATATATGAGAATAACACCCCAGTCCCATCTCCACGGGGGGGACGTGCGTGATCACTCTCTGCTGAATCAATTCCTGTAAAATTGAAACTAAGGCCACTGATTTTTCTGGGTCTCGGGGAGTCTGAGTGACATAAAATCGAACGGGTGGGGTGTGAGCAAACTCCAGTCTGTAACCCTCCTTTATTATCCCGAGGATAAACGGACTGGATGTTACTGACTCCCACTGGGGGAGGAAGGCTAGAAGCCTTGCTCCCACAGCTAGAAGACAGTCACTGGGTCTTTGTATTTGGGGCAGGGGGGCGGAACAAGACGCCTGACCTACCCCTCCCTCTCTGTGGCTTCCAGGGTCTTTTGTATCCTGTTTCCTTCGTTTCTGGGGTTTTCCGAAAAGAACGAAAATTTTTGCCACCTTGGGGGGTTACCTTCTTCTTGACCGGAAAAGCCTTCTTCTTATCGGCTGTTCTGTCTAGAATAGCTTCCAGGTCTGGGCCAAAGACTAAATCTCCTTCAAACGGGAGACCGCATAACTTAGTCTTTGAAGCTGTATCCCCTGTCCAGGTTTTGACCCATAATGCCCGACGGGCTGAGTTTATGAGTGCTGAAGACCTGGCCGACATTTTAATAGATTCGGCTGAAGAATCTGCCATATAACCCACCGCTTTTGATAGAATGGGCAAGGTATCAAGCAGATCCTTTCGAGGCGTACCAGCCTCGATATGGGCTTTTAACTGGTCTAGCCAGTGCTCCAGGTTCCTGGCAACCACAGTGGAAGCCATGGCCGGTTTTAAATTTGAGAGGGTTGAGTCCCAAGCCTTTTTTAAGAGGGAGTCTGCCCTTTTGTCCATGGCATCTTTTAGGATGCCCATGTCCTCAAACGCCAGGTCGGTATTTCTAGAAACCTGAGAGAACGCTGCATCAAGTCTGGGTTTTTTATTCCAGAGTTGAGAGCTATCCTCTTCAAAGGGGAATCGGCGTTTGAGTGATCTAGAAAAAAAGGGGGCCCTCTCTGGGTCCTTCCATTCTTTTTTAATTATTTCAGACAGGCAGTTATGCACCGGGAACACCCTGTGCTTCACCTCCCCCATGCCTAAAAACATTTTATCATGTAAAGATAATTGAGTTTTGTCCTCTGTAATATTAAGAGTGGTGTGGATGGTTTTTAGGAGATCATCCACATCTTCTAAGGACAACTTGTATCTGGATGAAGAGCCGGAAGCTTCCTTTGCTTCATCTAACTCTTCCTCAGAGCCAGAGGACCCGCTAACCCCCTCATCCTCTGAGTCGCTACCTCTAGATGCAGCTGATGAGTGGGAACGGGGTACTGTGCTGCTGCTAGCAGCTGGACGCCTATCTAGATAGGACCGAAAGGTCTCAAAGGTGTCCGTCATTTCCTTGCGAAAGGAACTAAACAGTTCCCCCTGCTGAGATGCAGCAGTAGAAGCTGTCTCCTCTCTAACTAGATCACTGATGCAGGATCTGCACAAAGTTTTTGTCCAGGAGTCTCTAAGAACATTCTTACAGACAGGACATTTCCTTTTGCTAGGAGGTGAGACATGTTTAGTCTTTTCCTTTGTTTTCTGAAATACACCAACACAAAACATCTCAATTTAACCTTAAAGGAACACATGCTGACAGAGAGAAAAAAATCACCTTAATTCCCTCTGTTCACAGCCAAATGAATCTCCCCACAGACTCACTTAAATACAATAGCATTCTTCCTAAACTGTCATTAGGAACTGAGTGCTGCAGGCTTCCTGTACAAGGAAGGGTAAAACATTCTGGCCCTGAGGGTAAATCTGGGGACACCTGTCCCTGCTTACCTGAGCCTGGCTGACCGAAGTGGCTCCTGCACCTGCCACCGCCGCTTGATCCTCCTCCATTGTAGCAAGATCCAAGCGCCGAAAAGCCCATCTTTATTTGAAATCCGCGCGGCCTGGCCGCCGGAAATGACGTCAGCCGTATGCGACCGCCCTCTCTCCCTGCGTTCCAGCGGCCGGAACCGGAAGCCGCGTCGCGCCGCCGAAAGTCCCGCCCCCGGTCGGAAGTGACGCCCTCGCCATCCGAAACCCGGAAGACATGAGGCTCTGAAACGGCGCTATTTTCAAACAGCGCCAAAGCCTCATGTCGCCGGTCTTAGATAGAGGATGGGGACCTCCGACAGCCTGACCCCCCTGGGTATGAAGGAGAGAGGACACCGGAGCAGCCCCCACGCGTCAGGGAGGCAGCTGTGCAGGTCTGCAAAATAACGAAGCAAACGAACAGGTATGCCTTCAACTCTCCCCACCTGGAGAAAGCGCAGCACCCCTTGGTTCCCTGCAGAGCTTCCACCATGGCTGGAGGAAACACTACAACTGAGGCCATGGTGGAAGTATCCGGTCTTTAAAGAATAAAACTGCAGTGTTTCCTGGGAAAGTGGGTGGAGCTGCGCTCTCTCCAGGTGCTGTCCTGAAAGACGAAGGGAGAAAACCAGAAAAGAGGGACTGCATCAGCAGTCTGGAGCTCTCCTTTTACCATCAAAAGGAACATCAGCAAAGATCTATGAGAGCCACTGATCCATCTTGCATGATGATTGGACTTTGCCAAACCCAGTCATTCTCAAACCCTTTTTTGCTCTGTTGTATGATCCTCTTTTGTTCCTTTGCAATACTTGCAATTTCTGTAAATAGTTTGTTTGCAGTGTTTAACTGTTTTTAATAAACAATTCCAAAATAGTAAATATCTTTCCCTTCGCTTTTTAAATGAGCGCTATTAGAAAAGGTAAATCTCTGGATATGCCAGTGACAGTCTGTAGTGACAGTGTTTGTTACAGGAGTTTATTTTAAGTCATAATTGTTAGCGCTAATTTTTAGTTTGAACATTTTATATTTTACAATAAAAATATCTGGTGGCAGCAATGGGGTAGAAGGGTTTAATTGTGTAGTCAAATATACCCAGCGATGATCATTCTCAGTTGCCCAACACTTAAATGGTGGTCCCACATGCCAGTAAATCTTTGCGCAGGGTGAGGCTGAGAGTGTCGCATATCGGCGACAGTGCAGTGTGGGTTTCACCAGTCATTTGTTACAAGTTAGTGAAGGTGGCCAGGGTCCAATCTCCCAAAGGCAGCAGCATAACCCAAGGCACCTGAATCACTTCACCCTGTGTATCTTAATGCACTATTAAAGAAAAAGTTTAGAAATTCAACCTTCGTATGGTTATAAATCCAGCACTATATGATCACCTTGACTTCTTCACTCCGCGATGTCCGAGCTGCTTTCTCAGACTGTGACAGTCTAAAGATTACCATCTCCTGCTCTCTCTCCCGATCTGGGTCACAGCTCAACATCAGCTGCTCCCGGCAACGATCAAGTTCCTGCAGAAGTCGGTCCTTCTCTGCCATCCAGGACTTCTCGTTGGCGCGACCTTCAAACTTCAGCTGTAAAAAATCCCTGGTGCTCTCATAGAGGAGCTTCTGAGTCTTGTTCAACCTACAGATGGCAGATATTTTTATTTTATACAGTTTATTGCAAATATAACGCATACACGGGATTGTCAACCATGCAAATGTATACAGTGCTAATCAAATTTTATTTACAGCATGGCAATAAACAGTCACAGAAATAATGACACATAAAACAAGCCTTCATCTCTTAGCCCCCCTGATGAAGGGCAATAACTAAAAAGGAGTCCTCTATAGTACAAAAAGAGCAAATAATCACTACTGTAACTATTACTTGAACAGTTCTACAGTAATAAAAATGGACCCCTTACCGTAGTGATTATTTGTACTTTTGTAAGGGCTAATTTTAGCTTATTTAACCCCATTAATTTACTAAATGTCTTTAGACCTGGTTCACATCTGGGTTTTTTGGTGCTTTTTTCAGAAACGCACTACAGTTCATTTACATGGTTTCCTATGGGACACGTTCACATCTATGCTTTTTCAGCCGCTGCGTATTTGGAAAGAGTCGGGGACTTTTTTTTTTTTAAACGCAAAACAGTGCTTTTTTGGTTCAATATACTTCAATGGAGAAGCTGCAGAAAAGCATGTAATGCGTTTTTGCAGCAATTTATGTTTTTTAATCTGCAACAACAAATTAGCCAAAAAAAGTGCAAAAAAACGCAAGTCGCAGCAAAATCACGTGCGCAAAAAACGGAGTTACTTACCGGTAACGTCCTTTTCCGGGAGTCTTTCAGGACAGCACCATAGAGAGACCCTGGCTCCTCCCCTTTCAGGAAACACCGCCTTAGATTTTGAAATTTAAGCCCCCACCGTCCTGCCAGTCCCTCAGTTCTTCAAGAGTACCTCCGGCCAGCTGGGGAGACACAAGAACACGTCATAATAACTTATATCTCTTACCTGACGGTCTCATGCGATGACTTCTTCCATGTCCACAAATTAGGGTGGGTAACTTGTGCTGTCCTGAAAGACTCCCGGAAAAGGACGTTACCGGTAAGTAACTCCGTTTTTCCCCATCCGTCTTTCAGGACAGCACCATAGAGAGGATAAGCGAGCACCTTACCTTAGGGTGGGACTACTGCCTGCAGAACTTTACGCCCAAAGGCTTGGTCCTTCGCTGACAGCAGGTCCAACCTGTAGTGCCTTACGAACGTATTAAAGCTGGACCATGTTGCCGCCCTACAGATCTGCTCTGGAGAAGCACCAGCCCACTCAGCCTGCGAAGTCGCCACTGCCCTGGTGGAATGCGCTCTAATCCCATCCGGGGGCTCCACTCCCCCCGCTACATAGGCCTGTCTGATGGCTAACCTAATCCATCTGGCTATCGTCCGTCTAGAGGCCCTAGACCCTTTTTTAGCTCCTGAAAACAATACAAAAAAGGAATCAGACTTCCTATAATCCTTTGTACTCTCCAAGTACTGGAGGACGCACCTCCTAACATCCAACTTATGAAATGTGCGTTCCTGTTCCCTCACAGGGTTTACACAGAAGGTAGGCAAAATTATTTCTTGGCCTCTATGAAAACTTGAAGCCACCTTAGGTAAAAATGCCGGATCAGTTCTAAAAACCACCCGATCCGGAAATATCTGAAAAAAAGGTGCCCTAATGGAAAGGGCCTCGAGTTCACTTACTCTTCTTGCCGTGGTGATCGCCACCAAAAACACCGTTTTGAGGGTGATCGACCTCAACGTACAAGCCTCCAATGGTTCAAACGGTTCACCAGTGAGGGCTTGTAACACTAAAGAAAGATCCCATACTGGAAAAGAGGATACTCTTACTGGCCTCTGCCTGTTCAGAGCTTTTAAAAAACCTAGATATCCAGGGATCTAAAGCTAACTGTTTTTCCAAATATACACTTAAAGCAGACACTTGTCCTTTCAGTGTGCTAACAGCCAACCCCTTGTCTGCCCCTGCTTGCAGAAATTCCAGTACCGCTACCGGACTGTTTGTGTCGAAGGAACTATCCGCACACCAACTATTAAAGCGTTTCCACACTTTCAGGTAGATAGCTTGCGTCTCCTTTTTTCTGCAACTTAGTAGGGTTGACACCAACCGATCTGAGAACCCTTTGCCCTTCAGCAATTCCTCCTCAGTAGCCAAGCAGCCAGGTTCCACCGCTCCACCTGAGGACAACAGATTGGACCCTGGGACAGAAGATCTTCCTGGAATGGCAGAATCCACGGGGGTTCCACTGCCAGACTCTTCAAGATGGAAAACCACGGCCTCCTGGGCCAATGAGGTGCTATCAGAATGAGAGTTGTGCTCTCCAACTGTAGCTTCCTCAGTACTGCTGGAATTAGTACAGGAGGGGGGAAGGCATAGCACTTGGAGAACTCCCAGCTCTGAGCCAGTGCGTCCACTCCAAGTGCTCCGTCCCATCTGCTCAGGGAGAAGAACAGATCTGTTTTTCTGTTTTCCCTTGAAGCGAAGAGGTCTATACAAGGCATCCCCCACCTCTGGGTAATTGCCTTGAAGACATCCTGGTTCAAAATCCAGTCGCCTTCTCTCAGCTTTCTCCTGCTGAGAAAATCCGCAACCTGATTTTGATCCCCTTTTAGATGTACCGCCGACAGGGACAGAATATTTGTCTCGGCCCACCTGAGAATGGTGCTTGTCAAGCTCCACAGAGACCTGCTTTTGGTACCTCCCTGACCTGGTACCTCTATCAGAGCATCCAGGGAATTCTGACTGTGGTCCCAAATTCCCAGTATGAACAGTTGTAAAGGGCGAAAATGCA
>CM053029.1:159589575-159609195 GCA_028564925.1 Lithobates sylvaticus | reverse complement strand
GACATAAATGATGGGGCACTATTCCTCTAATGCCTCGTACACACGTAGGGACTTTTGCCGGCGGACCTAGTCCAGCGGACCTAGTCCAGCGGACAATCCGCGGGACTTTCCAGCTAGGTCCGCTGGACTTTCCGAGGGTGTGGACTTGCCCACACACGCACGGACTTCTCCAGCGGATAATCCGCCGGCCAAAAGTCCGCGGGACTTTTGAAAATGAACGGACTTGCCCACACACGGAGCAGTCCGTTCATTTCGAACGTAACTTCAGGTTACGTAGCTAGCGTAGGCAGTAAATGCCGCCGCGCTAGCTCCGCAAGCTGGCATGGATTTAAAGGGAATCCCCACGCCGAAAAAACGGCGTGGGGGTTCCCCCCAAATCCAAGTCAGACCCTCATCCGAGCACGCAGCCTGGCAGGCCAGGAAAGGGGTGGGGACGAACGAGCGCCCCCCCCCCCCTGAGCCGTACCAGGCCGCGTGCCCTCAACATGGGGGGTGCCCTGGGGAAAGGGGGGCCGTGCGGCCCCCCCACCCCAAAGCACCTTGTCCCCATGTTGATGAGGACAAGGGCCTCTTCCCGACAACCCTGGCCGTTGGTTGTCGGGGTCTGCGGGCGGGGGCTTATCGGAATCTGGGAGCCCCCTTTAATAAGGGGGCCCCCAGATCCCGGCCCCCCACCCTATGTGAATGAGTATGGGGTACGATGTACCCCTACCCATTCACCTAAGGTGTAAAATGTAAAGTACAAAAACACACACACTTTTGAAAAAATATTTTATTGCACTGCTCCGGGGGTCTTCTTCCGTCTTGGGGGTCTTCTCGCCGGACTCCTCCGCTCTCTTCTGCTCTTTTACCTAGCTCTTTCACGAGCGGGGGAAGTCCGGCTACCTTCTTCGTCGTCGCCGCCGTCGTCTGGGGGGGGTCTCGATCCGCCTTCGGGGGTCTTCCGGGGGTCTCTTCTGTTCTTGCGGCGGTCGTCGTCTTCCGCGCCGCCGGCGCCTTCTCCTTCTTCTTGTCCTTCTTCTTGTTCTTCTTCTTCCGATGTTGACCCGACGCTCTCTCTGCCCGGAATGCCTGTGCCGCTCTGCGCTGAGACTTATATAGGGACATGGGGGACAGGGTCACATGTTCATGTCACATGGTGACCCCGCCCCCCTTGCGATGTCACAGTCCCAGCATCCTCCGGGACTGTGACAACACAAGGGGGCGGGGTCACCATGTGACATGTGCATGTGACCCTGTCCCCCATGTCCCTATATAAGTCTCAGCGCAGAGCGGCACAGGCATTCCGGGCAGAGAGAGCGTCGGGTCAACATCGGAAGAAGAAGAACAAGAAGAAGGACAAGAAGAAGGAGAAGGCGCCGGCGGCGCGGAAGACGACGACCGCCGCAAGAACAGAAGAGACCCCCGGAAGACCCCCGAAGGCGGATCGAGACCCCCAGACGGCGGCGACGACGAAGAAGGTAGCCGGACTTCCCCCGCTCGTGAAAGAGCTAGGTAAAAGAGCAGAAGAGAGCGGAGGAGTCCGGCGAGAAGACCCCCAAGACGGAAGAAGACCCCCGGAGCAGTGCAATAAACTATTTTTTCAAAAGTGTGGGTGTTTTTTTTTACTTTACATTTTACACCTTAGGTGAATGGGTAGGGGTACATCGTACCCCATACTCATTCACATAGGGTGGGGGGCCGGGATCTGGGGGCCCCCTTATTAAAGGGGGTTCCCAGATTCCGATAAGCCCCCGCCCGCAGACCCCGACAACCAACGGCCAGGGTTGTCGGGAAGAGGCCCTTGTCCTCATCAACATGGGGACAAGGTGCTTTGGGGTGGGGGGGCCGCACGGCCCCCCTTTCCCCAGGGCACCCCCCATGTTGAGGGCACGCGGCCTGGTACGGCTCAGGAGGGGGGGGGGCGCTCGTTCGTCCCCACCCCTTTCCTGGCCTGCCAGGCTGCGTGCTCGGATGAGGGTCTGACATGGATTTGGGGGGAACCCCCACGCCGTTTTTTCGGCGTGGGGAGTCCCTTTAAATCCATGCCAGGTCACGGAGCTAGCGCGGCGGCAGTAACTGCCTACGCTAGCTACGTAACCTGAAGTCACGTGCTAAATGAACGGACTTGCCGATGAGCGGCAAGTCCCTTCATTTCAAAAGTCCCGCGGACTTGCCCACTAACGGCGGGATTGTCCGCTGGACTTCCAAGTCCAGCGGATAATTTGAAAACAAAACTTCAAACTTTAGTCCGCCGTACTTTGGCCAAAAAAAGTCCGCCGGCGCCCACACACGAGGGGATTATCCGCTGGACTTCGGTCCAGAGGATAATCCCGCGGGATTGTCCCTTCGTGTGTACGCGGCATTACTGACACCAATGATGGGGCTCTATTACTCTTACTGACACCAATGATGGGGCACTATTCCGTCCTCTGACACCAATGATGGGGCTCTATTCCTCCTACTGACACCAATGATGGGGCTCTATTTCTCCTACTGGTACATCATTCTTCCGACTGACACCAACTATGGGGCAGTAAGTAGCCTTTTTCCTTTCACAGATACCAACAATGGGACACTATTCCTGCCACTGACACCACTGATGGGGCTCTATTCCTCCTACTGACACCAATGATGGGACACTATTCCTCCCACTGACACCAAAGATGGGGCACTATTCCTTCCACTAACAGCAATGATGGGGCACTATTCCTCCTACTGATACCAATGATGGGGCACTATTCCTCCCACTGACACCAATGAGGGGACACTATTCCTCCTACTGACACCAATGATGGGGCACTATTCCTCCCACTAACACCAATGATGTGGCTCTATTCCTCCCACTGACACCAATGATGGGGTACTATTCCTCCCACTGACACCAAAGATGGGGCACTTTTCCTCCCACTGACACCAATGATGGGGCACTATTCCTCCCACTGACACCAATGATGGGGCACTATTCCTCCCACTAACACCAATTATGGGGCACTATACCTTCCTCTGACACCAATGATGGGGCACTATACCTCCCTCTGACACCAATGATGGGACACTATTGATCTTTTATTGAAAAAAATCAAGCAACCAATTTTATACAAAAGTAAAAAACAAAACCATAGTACAAAACTTCAACAGAAATCAAATGAATACACATCCATGTTCAGAATATATACAATATATACATAGTCCACTACCAAAACATTTTTAGAAAACTATTTACATAAAGCAGCAGAGAGGGCCTAAGAGGCACAACCCATCACCTATGTACGCAGCCATTTATCAAAAATTAATAAAAATAATAATCTAGGGTGATAAGAGACAGACAGCCACACCCGGGAAAGAGACTCCTGGCAGTCAGGGAGGCTTGAAACCCCTCCACGCCTTCAACCAAGCCCCCTGACTCCACTTGTCTCTCTCAAGCACCCGAATCTTCTCCACCTCATGCAGAATGTCATACACCACCACCTCAACAGGAAGGATTTTATGCCGAATGCAGACCTGACACCGTGCGTTCCAGGTGAAATAACGGACTACTAGGCTAACTAGAAAAAGTGTATCCAAACAAAAAACCCCACCAGTATTGAATGCTCCGTACACCCACTCAGCATAACCCAGCCTGGAGAGGAAAGGAACACCGAGGGCCCGCCCCACCTGTTTGTACACCTCTATGTTAAAAGGGCAACGAAGCAGAAAATGGTCCATAGTCTCCTCCTCACCTGCACACTCCTCCCGAGGACAGCTACGATCCACCCCACTGCGGAATTTCAAATTGCCCCGAACATAGAGCCTCCCATGGAAGCACAACCAGGCCAGATCCCTAAATTTAGGGGGTACTCTGTCCAAATTAATCAGTCTTAACCCTGCCCTCAAAACTGGGCCTGGGCAATCCCTTAAGGCCAGTGGGTCATGAAAGACTTCGCTCAAGACTCGACTCATAAGGACTTTCCTTGGAACCGATCTGAGATCTTCAGCCGACAATCGCCACTGCCGCAGTAACTTCAGGCACGGAGCGACATAGGCCGGTAGCTGACCACGATGACCCCTGCGATTCTTCACTTGGCCACCTTATTCCCAAAGTCGTAGAAAAGGCCTAAACCAAGATCTAAATATGCCTACCCATCCAGGAGGTTCCACTGCAAGCATATTACCAATGTTAAATTTGAGAAATAGCAGTGAAAAGAAAAGAACTGGGTTGACCACACCTAAGCCACCCTCCCTCCTGGATAGATAGGTGACATTCCTCTTGATGGGGTTCAGTCTGTTCCCCCACAGCATCTGGAAGAACACACTACTGACCCTAGCACAGAGAGACACTGGCAAGATGCAGACAAAGCTAACATACAAGAAGATCGGAATCAGGTAGGTCTTAATCAGATCAACCCTTTCCCTCATAGATAACTTCCATCTCTTCCAGCTGACCACCTTAGTATTGGCAATTTCCAGTCTGCCTTCCCAGTTTTTGAGGCCATAATCGCCGGGTCCAAATTCAATGCCTAGAATCCTAATTCTTTCCTGGGGCACTGGAAAGGTGTCCGGGAGATCAAACCCCTCACCTTCCTTTCCCATCCAGAAAACTTCACTCTTTTCCTGATTGATCTTGGAGCCTGATGCTTCAGAATACCGTGATGTCAGAGAGACCACCTCCTCTGCTTCATCTGCCCCAGTGACAATCACCGACACATCGTCCGCATAGGCAACAACCCTCAAAGGCGGCTCACCCGGGAGCCCCACTGGCACCCCACACAACATGCCGCTCTCTAGCCTCCTGATGAAGGGGTCGATTGCAAACACATAGAGCAGGGGACTCAGGGGACAACTCTGACGCACCCCGGAACCAACCTCAAAGGACTGCCCAACCCAACCATTAACAAGAGGAAAGCTTTCTGCCCCCTTATACAAGACTTTTAACCAATCGACAAAACCACCCGGCAGACCGTACTTACTAAGGAGCAACCACAGGTACTCATGGTTAACACGATCAAAAGCCTTTGCCTGATCCAATGTCAGCAAATACTTTCCCCAGCCTGCAGCCCTGCACCGCTCCAAGGCCTCCCGGACAGCTAAAACCGCTGTGAAGGTGCACCTACCCTGGACCGAACAGTGCTGATGGCGAGAAAGCAAAGACTCTGCTACTGACGACAGGCGCCAGAAAATAATCTTTGCCAGTATCTTTCTATCGACATTAAGAAGGCTGATGGGGCGCCAATTCTCAATCATCGAAGGATCTTTACCCTTTGAAAGAAGAATCGCAGCCGAGTGCCTCATGGAAGGGGGAAGCACCCCTTCAGCAAGGCAACTGTTAAAAACCTCTACCAAATGTGGAGCCAGAATAGACTTAAAGGCTTTATAAAACTCAGCCGTCAAGCCATCCGGTCCAGGTGACTTTTTGATGGCAAGCTGTTCAATTGCCCTCATCACCTCATCAACTGTGATCTCCTCTGTCAAGTTCATCAATGGAACATCTCCACCATTTAGACCTGGAGTAGAGTCCAAAAAGCTGTCCATCTTGTCACGGTCAAGCTCTTTCCTCCCAAGAAGGTCAGCATAAAAGGACCTCACGACCTCCAGGATCCCTGACCTGGACTTTGTCAGGGAACCTGTACTGTCCTTAAGGCCAACAACCGTTTTAACAGCTACACCTTGTTTGCAGTTCTGGTAAGGGTCAGGCGAGTGGTACTTCCCATAGTCCCTCTCTAGAACCAAAGAGGCATGCCGGTCATATTGACACTTCCTGAGAAGGAGTTTCACTTCAGAGATTGCCCCAGGATCTCCTCCTCTCGAGACAAGAATATCCAGCTTCCTCCGTAAACGTTGGTAGGTCATGTATTTATTAAACTGTTTTCTATTGGCTAGGCCCCTGAAGAATCCAGCGATCCTCTTTTTGGTCAGCTCCCACCACTCAGCCTTGCTGCTACAAAAGTCCAGGATGGTCACCTGAGCCTGAAAGAATTCCTCAAAGGATTGTCTAACATGTTCTTCCTTGAGTAGAGTCGAATTCAATCTCCAGATGCCCTTGCCCCTCTGAGGGGCGTCTGAAGCATTCAGGACCACAGATAGCATACAGTGATCAGAGAACTCTACTGCCTGCACCACTGGGGGCGAGAAAGCAGAGGTCTCCTTCAAAAAAAACCTATCTATCCTACTCTGACTACTACCTCGATGAAAGGTGAACCCTGTGTCATCCGGGATGTGCTTAATGTGCACATCCACAAGACCAGCATCCCTAACCATACTATTTAAAAAAAAACGCTATCATATCCCAGCCTGTCCTTGAAGTCCTTCCTGTCCTTGGGCCTAGTTATTGTATTAAAATCACCTCCAAAGACCACTTGCCGGGATGTAAAAAGAAAAGGCTTGATCCTTGTAAAAAGGCATTTCCTGTCCCACTTTGTGTGCGGCCTATAAACATTAATTAGGCGCAGGTCCTGCCCTCCCACAAGGACATCTAAGACCATACATCTCCCAATTTCCTCCTCAATAACCCGCCGGACAGTTACCATGCCGGTTTTAAACAACACCGCCACACCGCCGTAAGGCTCGGCCGCAAGAGACCAGTAAGATGGACCATACCTCCACTCTCTCTTGGCCAAATGAATATCTGCCAAGGAGGTGAGCCTAGTCTCCTGCAGAAATAAAATTTCAGCATCTAATTGGCTGAACAAAAAGAAGGCCATAGAACGAGCTCTTACTGATTTAATGCTGGCGACATTTATTGTCACCACATTTAACGGAGGGGAAACCGCCATTTGGGTTATTGGGTGGATTGCTTCTTAGCTCCCCTCTGCTGGTCATCACTAGAAGCCTCTCTCTTTCTAGAGGCTGCCTCAAACTCCATATCAGAATCGGAACTCCGTTTAGAAGAAGCTCCAGATGAGGAAATATCCAAGGACTTATGACGGCTGGAGACAGGCACTGGTGCCCGTTCCGTCCTCACCACCTGCTTCTTCCGCTTCCCAACCTTCCTTCTCTCCTCCAGATATTGCAGGTCAGCTTCTGAGATGCCAACATCTCTTGTTTTTTTCTTTACAGAGGATGAAGCGACCTTTTTGGTACACGCTACCACTCCTAGTGGGGGGGGGGGTGTTCCTTTTGAGACAGACTTAGGTGGGGTAGACACCTGGGGGGTAACTGACCCGGGGGGCACAGAGTTGGAAGGTTCTGACACAAGAGGAGAGGGTACAGTAGGCTGGGGGGACACAGAGACAGATACAGAAGGAATACTTACAGACACAGGAGGGGTGGTCACAGGATCTGGAGAGGGATCCTGAGCAGGACCAGGGGAGTCGGTCACCGCAGAGGGGGATGGTACACCAGGGGCCTCACCCTCCATCCCGTCCAGCCTTGACAAGTCATCAATTACCTCCTTCTCCATATTGTGCCAGGCTTCAGGACATCTGCTGTAGGGGTGGCCAAGGCGCAGGCACAGGTTGCACCTGATCATCTGGGTGCAGTCCTTGGCCATATGACCCTGACCCCGACACACTGAACATATCAAGGCTCAACAGGAGGAGCTCAAATGCCCCTTTTCTCCACAGCGGTGACACAGCTTCGGCTGACCAGGGTAGAAAATAGTCATCCTATCCCTCCCTATAAAAGCTGAAGAGGGCAGGTGACGTACAACATTCCCATCCCTGGCCAACCTGACTGTTACTGACCATCCCCCAGTCCAGATGTTACGCTCATCAAAGATTTTGCTGGGCTTAATCAAAACCTCCCCATAGTTCCGCAACCAAACCTCTAGATCCCGAGCGGGGACGCTCTCATTAGTCAAAATGATTGTTATTTTTTTTACTGTTGACCTCTGAGAGATCGCAACTGGGGCCAGACCTTCCCATTCGGGTCTTGACCTGCACCGAGCCTCATATCGCTCCCAGAACAGGTCAAGACCCTCTGGCCTGGTGAAGCTGACCGTATAATCCCTTGTCCCAGCTACATGTATAAAAGCATAAAGGTCATTTGCCCCAAAACCCATTTCCAAAATCATGTCCACCACCGCACGCCGTGCTGGAGGAACTGCACCACCTTCCCATTTCAGAATTACAACATTACGTCTGGGACCCCCAGCAGAAGGCAGAGACCCAAGACCCGGTCCCGGGGTGCCCAAAGTGGTGGCCTGTAGGGGAAAACCCCGCTTGGGAGCAGAGCCACCAGGAGCAGAGCGCACCACCTGAGCAAAGGTGGGTTTATCAGGACCAAGGCTCCACACTGAAGTCACATTAGTCTTTATGTTGTTATTATTATTATTATTTATTATTATTATTATTATTATTATTATTATTATTATTAGCATCAACAGTCTGAACTGGATTAACAGAATCCGTAGCAGGACGATCGTTCATCACACTGGTGCTGGGGGGATTGTTATCAGTCACAGGAGTGGTCATAGTTACTGCTGCAGTACCAGCTGTCTCCTGATGCTGCGCTGTACAGTCTTCAGCAGCAGTGGGGCAAACAGCGTTGGAAGGGTTAATGGGCTCTGCTGACACCTGTGGTTCTTCCACAGAAATGACATTTTTTAAAGGTAACTCTTCCTGCATTGCAGCATCAGCAGGCACAACATTGCTGCCCACAGGACTGGCAGCCTCAGTGAAGGGGACAAAAACAGTCTTATCCACAACATGGAACTTGGCAGGCTTTACCTTATCAGGTACATCATCAGTAATGTCCTCCTCATTAAACACCAACTGATCCCCCCGCATTGGAGACTCCATTACCTGAATGGTCCTCATCATGCCTCCTGAGTCCTGGGAAGGCATGGGGCTGCTTACCTCTCCCTGGGGGGGCAGGGGTTCAGAACTGGGGGTCTCCTCCTCCACCTCCATCTATGTCATCCTTCCAACCTCCTGTCATTCCCAAACTTCTCCTTGAAGGGCCCATCTTTGCCTTCCATCATGGCCACAATGGTCTCCTGGTGGTCCACACGGACTTTGGCCAATTGGATCTCCGGATCCATGGATCCACGTTTCTGGCTGTATAAGCCCTCACGCTGCCTTCGCAGACGCTTCAGCTCCGCTCGAAGCTTGTAAAGCTTATCCCTCTCCTTATTTAGGACCTTTATCCCGGTCACCACACGCTCCCGAATGGCTTCCGCTCCTTCGTCCTCACCAGGGGTAGAGAGATCAGCTTGCCCAGAGGAAGGCATGTCACCCGACGGCCCAGGGGATGGCTGAGAGCCTCCAGCAGGAGAGGCCCCGCTGGCCTCCATGGCTTCCCCAGAAAGGGGCCAGGAGAGCTGGGATAGATTTCACCACCACACCCCTCTCACACAGCTGGAGGAGCTCCAGAGAAACCTTCCTCCTGACACACCTGTGCTCCAATGATGGGTGGGGCACTATTCCTCCCACTGACACCAATGATGGGGCACTATTCCTCCCACTGACACCAGTGATCAGGCCACTTTTATTTCTAGAAATAACAATGATGGGGCACTATTTCTCCTCCTACTGACCATCTTATTTTTTATTGTAATTTTTATAATTTTTATTTAACTTTTTAAATGTTATGCATCCCCTGACCACCAAGTCTGAGGCACTGTTACTCCCTCCCACTGACGCCTGGGCATTTTCTACTCCCAATGGCCACAATCCACCCCCCACCACCCCCAAAGTTTAAAACATAGTAAACTGATCCAGAGGAAGGCAAAAGACCCCCAAATAAAGCATGGTCCGATTTGCTTCAGTGGTTAATTCCTTCCCGATCCCCCAGAAGGCAATTGTATATTTCCTGCAAAAACATTCCCTGTTTTTTATATATATCTATATATATATCTATATATACACACATACACACACACATATACAGTGGTGTGAAAAAGTGTTTGCCCCCTTCCTCATTTCCTGTTCCTTTGCATGTTTGTCACACTTAAGTGTTTCGGAACATCAAACCAATTTAAACAATAGTCAAGGACAACACAAGTAAACACAAAATGCAATTTGTAAATGAAGGTGAAAAAAAACCCAAACCATCATGGCCCTGTGTGAAAAAGTGATTGCCCCCTAAACCTAATAACTGGTTGGGCCACCCTTCGCAGCAACAACTGCAACCAAGCGTTTGCGATAACGTGCAATGAGGCTTTTACAGCGTCCTGGAGGAATTTTGGCCCACTCATCTTTGCAGAATTGTCCTAATTCAGTTACATTAGAGGGTTTTCGAGCATGAACGGCCTTTTTAAGGTCATACCACAACATCTCAATAGGATTCAGGTCAGGACTTTGGCTAGGCCACTCCAAAGTCTTCATTTTGTTTTTCTTCAGCCATTCGGTGGTGGACTTGCTGGTGTGTTTAGGATCATTGTCCTGCTGCAGAACCCAAGTTCGTTTCAGCTTGAGTACACGAACAGATGGTCGGACATTCTCCTTCAGGATCTCTTGGTAGACAGCAGAATTCATAGTTCCTTTTATCACGGCAAGTCTTCCAGGTCCTGAAGCAGCAAAACAGCCCCAGACCATCACACTACCACCACCATATTTTACTGTTGGTATAATGTTCTTTTTCTGAAATGCAGTGTTCCTTCTACGCCAGATATACTTGGACACACACCTTCCAAAGAGTTCCACTTTTGTCTCATCGGTCCACAGAATGTTGTCCCAAAAGTCTTGGGGATCATCAAGATGTGTTGTGGAGAAATTGAGACGAGCTTTGATGTTCTTTTTGCTCAGCAGTGGTTTTCTCCTTGGAACTCTGCCATGCAGGCCATTTTTGCCCAGTCTTTTCCTGATGGTGGAGGCATGAACGCTGACCTTAACTGAGGCAAGTGAGGCCTGCAGTTCCTTGGACGTTGTTGTGGGGTCTTTTGTGACCTCTTGGATGAGTCGTCGCTGCGCTCTTGGGGTAATTTTGGGCGGCCGGCCACTCCTGGGAAGGTTCACCACTGTTCCATGTCTTCGCCATTTGTGGATAATGGCTCTCACTGTGGTTCGCTGGATTCCCAAAGCGTTGGAAATGGCTTTATAACCCTTTCCAGACTGATAGATCTCAATTACTTTCTTTCTCAATTGTTCCTGAATTTCTTTGGGTCTCGGCATGATGTGTAGCTTTTAAGGATCTTCTGGTGGACCTTACTGTGTCAAGCAGCTCCTATTTAAGTGATGCCTTGATTGTGAACAGGTGTGGCAATAATCAGGCCTGGGTGTGGCTAGAGAAATTGAACTCAGGTGTGGACAACCACAGTTATAGTATGTTTTAACAAGGGGGGCAATCACTTTTTCACACAGGGCCATGATGGTTTGGATTTTTTTTCACCTTTAATAATAAACACCTTCATTTACAAATTGCATTTTGTGTTTACTTGTGTTGTCCTTGACTATTGTTTAAATTGGTTTGATGTTCCGAAACACTTAAGTGTGACAAACATGCAAAGGAACAGGAAATGAGGAAGGGGGCAAACACTTTTTCACACCACTGTATATTATTATTATATTTATACAGTATATATATATATATATATATATATATATATATATATATATATATATATATACCTATAAATGGTAATATTTAGTTATATTTTGCTCATTTAAGAATGTATCCAGCTCTTTTTGTAAAACAATGTACTGAGCTGGCCAAAACTGGTTCTGGAGAGTGTCTATTCCACGTTTTCACAGCTCTTACCATAGAAAAGAATTTGAGCGAAAATTAAAACATTAAAATGGGGAGCAAACAGAAGGAAGGAGGGGGATAAAACAGAATAAATAGCAAATGTGCAACAGAGCTGGAACTGCAACAAAGACCGGAAGAATGAAGCTCAGGGAAGACAGAGATTTGTTGGAGACGGGGATAAAAGCCAGAGTGAGAGGGTACGCTGACCTATGTGAAACGGTTGCCTTGACATATCTTCTCGGGCAGATAGTAGTTATCTATATACTACTATTCTTATTATTTTTAATTATTTTCCCTGTCAACAAAGGACTCTTTTAAACATTTCTAAAATATTGCATTTGTTAACCCTACCGTGACCAGAGGTCAGTCAAACCTAGATGTCCAGAACAAGTTTAGCATTGTCAGCAGGCATCGGTTAACTTGGCTATATAATTCGGAAAAAAAAATACAATTATATAATAAACTCTTTTTTTTTTAAGAGGGACATAAAGCCTTTATGTGAAATATTTTTATTTTTAATAAAGCCAGAGCTCAGCTTTTTTATTATACGTTGAAAAAATAAAAAAAATTGTTATTATTTTAACTTATTTTAAAGTAGTATCTTGTACTTGTAATGTTGTTGTATTTATTTTTAGTATAATGTACTTGTAATGTTAAAAATACTGTACTATTTTTTAACTGCACTTTACAGTTATAGATGTCAATAAGTCCCATACTAAGATGTCTTTTTATAGGTTGAAAATAAGTAACTAAATATTTTTTTGTTTTTTCATAAAAAAAACAAAAAAACAAGAAAAACTTATTTAAAAAAAAGACATGGATTCTTTCCTAAGTGTACATAATATAACTGGGTACTAACATTTATAGGTAAAGTTAATCCAGGGAATATCTGATTGCAGTAATTTCTTCCCCTGCTGTATTAAATTGGATCATGCTTAATGCCGCGTACACACGACTGGAATTTCCGGCAGAAAAGGTCAGACGGAATCATTTCATCGGATATTCCAATCGTGTGTGGGCTAAATTCTGACGGACCTAGAAATAGAACATATTTTAAATCTTTCTGACGGAATCAATTCCTATTGGGAAACCGTTCGTCTGTATGCTAGTCCAATGGACCAAATACAAAGCAAGGCCAGCTATTGGCTACTGGCTATTGAACTTCTCTTTTTTCTATTTCTAGTCCCGTCATACGCCATCGTGTTATAAATGAACAGACTTTGGGGTGATCGTGTGTAGGCAAGTCTGTTTCAGCGGAACTCCATCAGAACTCCGTCGGAAAGACCGTCAGAGTTTATTCTGACAGAAAGTCCAGTCGTGTGTACGCAACATTGTTTGTTTTTATTTTTTGCCTTCCTCTGGATCAGTGATCTTCAAACTATGGCCCACCAGCTGTTGCGGAACTACACATCCCATGAGGCATTGTAAAACTCTGACATTCACAGACATGACTAGGCATGATGGTAATTGTAGTTCCGGAACAACTGGAGGGCCATAGTTTCGAGACCCCCTGCTCTGGATCAACTGTGGGTATAGGATTGTGGGATTGTATGATTTTTTTTTTTTTTTGCATTGGTTGAACTAGATGGACCTGTGTCTTTTTTCAACCTGTAAAAAGTATTTCTTTCTAGCTGCGCTATACAGTGGCAGTTTCAATAAATCCCATGCTCAGATTTTTTTTTATTATTTTCCTGTTATAGGGTTGGAAAATAAGTAAAAAAAAAAAAAATATTATATATTTTTGCTTTTTGTTATGATTTTAAATTTATTTTAAAATAATATATTGTCTTTAAGAAATTCTTTTTTTTCCAGCTGCACTAAACAATTGCAGCTGTCAATAAATACCATGCTAAGATGTTTTATTTTAGGTTGAAAGAAGTAAAAATATATATATATTACATAGTTACATAGTTACATAGTTAGTTAGGTTGAAAAAAGACACAAGTCCATCCAGTTCAAGCACAAATAAAAAAAAAAATATATATATCATACAATCCCATATACCCCATTCTATACCCACAGTTGATCCAGAGGAAGGCAAAAAAAAAATCAGCAGCGCATGCTCCAATTTGCTAAAGCAGGGGAAAAAAATTCCTTCCTGATCCCCCGAGAGTAGGGTTGAGCGAACCCGAACTGTAAAGTTCGGGTCCGTACCGGACTTTTGGGTGTCCGGGTCCCGAACCCGAACCCGAACTATTGGCTGTATGTTCGGGTTCGGGTCCGGTGTTCGGCGCTGTATTGGCGCCTTTTACAAGCTGCAGGGCAGCCAATCGACGCTAGTTTCACTAGTGTGCCCTTAGGCTGCATTCACACCTGAGCGTTTTGTAGCTTGAAGCCTGAAGCTACAAAACGCTAGAGGGGAAAAAATACGAATCGGGCAGATTCGGGCGTTTTTATTCTTTTTACATTGGTGACCTTTTGCTCTGCACAAAATTCGCGGTAAAAAACGCTGCAAATCGCGGTATTTTCTGCCTGAAAAGCTACGCTGTGAATGCAGCCTTAGAAGCCATCACAGCCATGCCTACTAATGGCATGGCTGTGATTGGGAAGTGCAGCATGTGACCCAGCCTCTATATATAGTCCAGACACACAGCACACAGCGTCATTCTGCTATAGACAGGTTCCTGTGCTGCTGAGAGGATTTTAGGAGTTAGTGTGATAAAGTCAGTCAGTCAGTCCACATTCCTTAACTTTTCTTCTAATTAGTTAGATCAGTGAGCGATCTACATAGCTAGAGTAGAGTACAGAGTTTCTTTAGTAAGGAAGAGAAAGAGGCAGAGAGAATTATTCAAGAGATTCCTAAATCAATTGTACACTGGCTGGGGTGCAGTGCACAGTCTTTTAACAGTGCCATGAGGCCAGTGCCAGACAAAATATAAGTTTTACCTGCAAGCTCAGTTGCACCATCACTGCACTGCATATTTTACTAACAGATACACCATACTCTGTGTGTATTCTGATATTGGAAAAACATTGCAAAAAAATTTTATTTTGCTGTGTTTTTTTTTTTTTTCCCAATAGCATTTTCTGCGTGTTCATACACGCTTTAGACACTGTCCGTGTATTCTGATATTGGAAAAACATTGCAAAAAAACTGAAAATTGTATACTTACCCTTCCGTAATTTTCCTTTCCTGTTGCATCACATGGCAGCATACACATATGGGTTGTGGCTCCGCCTCCGCAACCTGATAGGACCGCGTAGCTATTAAACCTTGAGAGGGTCCCCGCCCCAGTATTCTCAGTATCTATATACCTCACCTCAGACGGGTGGGTAATTGTATGCTGCCATGTGATGCAACAGGAAAGGAAAATTACGGAAGGGTAAGTATACAATTTTCCGTTTTCCTGTCGCATCATGGCAGCATACACATATGGGGATTAACTCGCCAAACTGGGTGGGTCTGAACACAAATATTTTTATTTACAAGGAATTGAGGTATTTGAACAGATAATTGCCCTCCCAAATTCCACCGTGGACAATCTGGCCGAGTCCACTTTGTAGTGCGTAATAAAGGTACTCTTAGAGGACCATGTGGCTGCTTTGCATATCGTTTCCGAGGAGACTTTGCAGAAAGCTGCCCAGGAGGTCGCCATTGCCCTTGTGGAGTGTGCCCTTATGCCCTCAGGTACTTGAGTTTTACTGGAAGTGTAGGTTCTACTGATGGTTTTTACCAGCCACGCTGCGATAGTGCGGGATGTTGCTGCTTGACCTTTCCTAGGGCCATATGGAATGACTAGGAGGTTCTCCGCTTTCCTTAGGTCACTGGTCATTGAGAGGTATGCCAGGATGTTGGTTTTTAGGTCTAGTGGATGTGGATTCCCTTGTTCCGTGGTTAGAACGGGAAGACAAATTTCCTGATTGAAATGGAAGGAAGACACCACTTTTGGGATGAATCGGTCCGATGGTTTCAGGACTATCTTGTCTGGGTAGACTGTCAAGTATGGTTCGGTGGCCATCAAAGCATGGATTTCCGAAACTCTTTTGGCTGATGTGATTGCTATGAGGAAGGTGGTTTTTAATGTTAAATTCCATAGCGATATTCCTTCAACTGGAAAGAATGGTTCGCGACACAGGGCATCCAGTACCACTGCAAGGTCCCAGGTCGGGAAGGAAGGTTTTTTGGGAGGCCTTATTTTCAGGCAGGCCTTCTGGAATTGCTCAATGAGTGGTTCCCTTGCCCATCTTACGCCCGTCATGGCAGATAAAGCTGACACGTGTACCTTTAGGGTATTTGACCCAAGACCTTTGTCCAGACCTCGCTGCAGGAATTCCAGAATCTGTGCCACTGTTGGAGATGTTGGATCCCATGCTTGTGTTTGTGCAACCGCGAGGAATTTTTCCCAGATTCTCCTGTAGGTGTTGTTGGTGGAGACTTTCCTGGCTTGGAGGAGAGTGTCTACCACTTTCTGTGAGCAGCCCTGTGCTACGAATCTAGACCTCTCAATCTCCATGCTGTCAGGTGTAGTCTTCCTGGACATGGGTGGAGGAGTTGACCTTGGGATAGTAGATCCGCTGCTATGGGCAGCGGTAGTGGATCCGCTGTATTCAGCTGGAGGAGAGTCGTGAACCATGGGCGTCTCGGCCAGAAGGGAAGGACCGCTATCACTGTGGATCCCGAATTCTTGAGTCTGAGTAGTAGCCTCGGAATAATTGGAATCGGTGGAAACACGTAGCCCAGGTTGAAGTCCCAGCTGTGCTGTAAGCAGTCCGTACCTTCTGCTGTCGGGAAGGGTACTCTCGACAAGAACCTGCGACACTTCGTGTTGGATGGAGTTGCTGCCAAGTCTATCTCTGGTACTCCCCAGGTCTTGGTTATCAGGGAGAATGCTTGGTGACTCAGTGTCCATTCGCTGTTGGACACGAAACTCCTGCTCAGGGTGTCGGCTATTTGGTTCTGGGTCCCTGGCACATATGCTGCCCGGAGACCCGAAAGGTTCTGCTGTGCCCATTCGAAGACTGGTCGGACTTCTTGTAGCATTGATCGACTTCTGGTACCTCCTTGCCTGTTGATGTAGGCAACTGCTACTCGATTGTCCATCTTCAGTAAGACTTCTTTGCCCTTCAGGAAGTGGCTGAAGGCTAGGAGAGCTTTGAATGCCGCCCTCATTTCCAATATGTTGGATACCATATTGTGTGTACTGAACGGCCAGCGGCCTTGGACTGCGAGGTGTTGGTAGTGTGCTCCCCAACCTTCCCCGCTGGCATCCGAGGTGATTACTTCCTGGGAGAGAAGGACTATGTTCTTGCATCTCTTTAGGTTGTGTGGCCTGGTCCACCACCAGAGTGATTGTTTCACTTCCTCTCTGAGCACAATTGGTTGGGACATTGATACGCCGTTCCACTGCCTGAGAAATGACACTTGAAGAGGTCTTGTGTGCCACTGAGCCCATCGAACCATCGGGATGGTCGCTGAGAATGAACCCAGAATGCTGAGACACTCCCTGGTGGGGATTGGGCTGGTCGAAAGCAGCCTTCTTGCCTTTTGGATCAGTATAGGAATCTTTTCCCTCGGGAGCTCTATAGTGTTGAGGAGTGTATCCAGTTCTGCTCCTAGAAAAATCATCCTCTGTGTGGGATTTAGATTGCTCTTTTTCCAATTGATCAGCCACCCGAATTTCTGCAGGGTGGAAATTAACATCGATCGATGTGTAAGGAGGGACTCTTGATTGTTTGCGAGTAGGAGGATATCGTCCAGGTAATGGTGGACTCTTAGACCTTGTTCCCTTAGAAGAGCTATCACTGGAAGTAGGACCTTTGTGAACGTCCTTGGAGCAGTGGAAATCCCGAACGGGAGGCTTTGGAATTGGAAGTGTTGCCTGCCTACCGCAAAACGGAGATACTTTTGGAATGAAATGTGAATGGGGATATGTAAGTAAGCGTCCTGTAAATCTATAGAGAGCATCCAGTCTCCGATGTTTATGGCCTGAAGAATCGACTGCAGGCTTTCCATCCTGAATGTTTCTACCTGGATCGATCGGTTTAGCTTTTTTAAGTCCAGAACTGGACGAAGATCCCCCGTCTTTTTCTTTACCAGGAACAAGGGTGAGTAGACCCCTTTCCCCCTCTGGGATAGTGGAACTTTTACTATCGCCTGCTTTTGGTCTAAGCCTTGAATATACTCGGTCAATAGTAGTCTCTTGTCCTGAGATGTCGGTAGTTTTGTTATACAAAACCTGCTCCTTGGCCGTTTTCGAAAACTCCATTTGTGGCCGAATTGGATAGTAGCTACTGTCCATGTATCCTTTATTGTTTCCGCCCATACCTGCTTGTATTTCATGAGTCTGGCTCCTACCACAGCTGGTTGAGCGGACATGGCGTCAAAAGGATTTCTGATCCCCTGAGACAGGGTTCTTGGATTTTTGAAATTTGAGAAAGGAAGACTGGGGGTTCTTCCAGTTCCTCCTGTACTCTCTGCCGGGTCTGTAAGACTTCGCCTCCCTATATTTGTTAGGTAGGTTCTTTCTGAAGGTGGGCGGTCTTTGTTGTTTTGGCCTTCTATCCGAAGGGATAAGGCCAGATTTTCCCCCGGTTACTTTTGAGATAGCCGAGTCTAGTTTCTCACCAAAGAGGTTTGTTCCATCAAAGGGAATCTTGCACCAATTGGATTTTGAAGATGGATCCGCCGACCAGGGCTTTAGCCAAAGTGCCCTTCCTGAGCTCAGCATTGCCCTAGATGTAGATTTTATTATGTCTACAGACGTTTCTGCGACAAAATCGCCTGCGAGGGATAGTTCCTGGAGTGCAGATATTACTCTCTCCTGCTCCACTCCCTCCGTCACTAGTTTCTCGGCACTGGAAGACCAATTGGAAATAGCTTTTCCTACCGCTGCCAGCGCTACTGCAGGCCTGCATGCGCCTCCCGCTGACAAATAGGTTTTTTTGAGGTCGAGATCGATTTTCCTGTCCAATACGTCTTTGAACGTAACTGCATCCTCAATTGGAAGCGTCACATGCCTGGCAAGTCTCATCAGTGAGGAGTCTACTACTGGCGGGGATATCAGCGGGTTCACGTTAGGCTCTTTTAGAGGATAGAGTTTTGCTAGTCGATTGGCCAGACTAGCTTTTTTCTCCGGCTTTTGCCACTCTTCCTTAATTAAGTCTTCCAGCTCCTCAATGAATGGGAAGGTCTCTGGCTCTTTCCTGAGATTTGGGAAGTACTTCCTCACTTTATGAGGAGTTTCTTTCTCTTCCACCCAATCGATCGATTCCTTGATTGATTTTATAAAGGGTTCAACCAAAGTGAAGTCGAAGCCAGTAGATGTTTCTATGTCTTCGGTATCAGACAGAAGTTCTGTCGTCTTTGAAGTGGAAGGGG
Organism: Lithobates sylvaticus; assembly: GCA_028564925.1. Classification (NCBI taxonomy): domain Eukaryota; kingdom Metazoa; phylum Chordata; class Amphibia; order Anura; family Ranidae; genus Lithobates; species Lithobates sylvaticus. The sequence continues at coordinate 159,590,294 of CM053029.1, read as the reverse complement.
CAGAGGGAGAGTCTTGAACTGCTCTGCTTACCTCGGGCCCTGCGATTTGTAGGGTCGGTTCTCTCACTGGCTGGCTTAACTCCATCTTTCTGTCTTTAGTTGCTTCGTTGAAGCATGTCCGACAGGCCAGCTTGTCTGGGAGCGCTATTGCGCCGCAAATCCAACAGGAGTTTGCTGATGGACGGAGACTCTGCGCATGCGGGGAGCGTCTGCGTGTAGGAGTTCTCCTGCGATAGGAATGCCCATGTCTGGAGTAAGATCTTGATCTGCTCCTTCTGCGACTGGATCTGCCTCTGTCCCTTGACCGGCTTCTTCCACGATCTGAGCGGCTGTGTCTGCGACTTGAGCGTCTGCTCTTTGATCGTCTTGAGTGCGATGATCTGGGCGACCTGGTAGGGCTGTTCCATTTAAACAGCGTTAGTACCATGCTCTCTTTTTCCTCTTCTTACTTACCCGTCTTCCCCTCTTACCTTTTAGGCTGGCGATGGTCTGCTGGGGCAGCGGCCTCCATGAAAAAGTGAGTCCTGTAATACAGGGAAATGAGGAGTGCAAAGAAGCAGGCAGAGGATTGTAGATAGGAAATACAGGCAATAAGTTAACTAACCTTAATCTGAAGAGTAATACTGCAGAGTATGCAGCTGGTAGTAAGTGGTTCAGCAGTAGAAGAGATGCAGTGAAGTTTTTTTCTCCAAACTAGCAGCGTTTCTCTGTATATGCAG
>CM053029.1:159573135-159589075 GCA_028564925.1 Lithobates sylvaticus | reverse complement strand
CTAGGCGCATGCTGCCTCGGGGGCGCTCGGCCACGGTTTCTCCCACCAGTCTGCATATGCTCTGCAGGCTGCAGAATGCTCAACTAAGTTGACCTGGGTAGTAGTTATTGGAGGACGCAGCACTGGAAGCCAGCGCTAGAGGAAGGCAGAGCCGATGCTTTCTGTATAGCGCCGCCTTCTGTCACAAGGGACAGTGTAAAGGGGGTGGAGCCAATGGTGGCGAAAAAAATTTGGTTTTGCCTAGGGTGTCAAAACACCTTGCACCACCCCTGGGTCTATATCCACGGTCTTTCTCTCAGCTGGCCCACAGGTGGGGCCTAACCACAGACAAACCTCCTCAGGCCTCCTCCAAGGCACAAAGGGCAGACAGATGCTCTGGTCTCTCCCTGGGTCTGCAATCTAACCTATATATTTTCCCCAACATTTCCGCGTAATTGAGATTTCCCTTGAGTCTGTCAAGGGAGAATACATAGGTAGTCGTAGCCAGTTCTCCATATTGACCAGGAGGCCCTCGGTTATTCCCTGGCCATTCATTTCAGGATACAGCAAGAGAGAATTTCCCCTCTAACATGCACAGACTGGGGGCTGCAAGCAGGGGCACTGGTAGGGGGAGGAGTGGGCAACCCGGTTGCTCCAGTTTCCACTCCAGAGTGATCGCTACTATTTTGTGAGAAGACCATTGTACTTACATACATTAGGTCTAATTTCTGGAACAAGTTGCGTTTTTTTATTCTAGGTTACGGGCGAGATATTGATCCTACTGCCCTTCCAGTGTCAGCTTGGTTTGTATTCTTCCTCCAGGCCTTAGCCTATCCTCTACATTAGCTCAACGAGTGTGGGCTTATATTGGCAGATAAACCATTTAACAAGGGACCAAGAATCCTTCAGTTTTGCAACACTTTTGAGGGCAGTCGTGAGGAGTCAGTCACAAGGGAAGAAAGATCTATTGCAGTTGCTGGATCTTCATTATCAGTTTATCCATTTAGCCATCACTTACAAAGCGAGTATCAATTGCTATGAAACTTTAAGCAGAAGGTTATCAGAGATTCAAGGCTCCTTGGACGCTTCAAAGTTAAAAAATAAAAGAAATATAAAAATAAAGAAAAAATTATATATATATACCTTTTTTCCAGAATGGAGTAATGAGTTGGATCTTGTAGATCATTCTGCATTCAAACGTTAGTAGTATAGTAACAGACAGCTGGACATTGGCCTAACTTTTCCAGAAACATCACACAGGAAAGTCAAACGTACTGTTCATTTTCGAGAACTTTAAAAGGAGTTATCTCATCCACAATTTGTCCCTATCAGGTCATTCTAAATAAACCTTTTGTCATTCCAGTTGGGAATCAATCAAGGGAAAGAGGTTACTGCCTGGATCCTAGCAGGCTTGGTTGTGTTTATAGGATAGAGGTCACGAGCTTTCCGTCAGCGGCACAGAGCAGTTAAAGCCTCATAGGCAACACACTTCAATGAGGAATCGATGGTGTCCATCTGTACAGGGGTCCAACATTCCTACTCAAACTTGACGGGAATAGACACCGGGGCCTGGTCATCAGGGGACTTTGTAGGAAGGACTATTCAGTTCCTCTGTCTAATCCTAATTAGAAGATTGGTTTGACAAGTAGATCCCACACTGTCAGCTAGTTATTTATCATCTTATATGCTGACCATGTTGGCGTCAGGAAAATGGAAAATTGTATCATATTATATTACCGTAATTTTCCTTTCCTGACGCCAAACCATGGCAAAAGCATATGGTCCCACCCTTATACGTTTCGGTATGTAAGCTAATTACAGAGAATGGGGTGGGCCTTAAACTAGGCCTGATATTTATGCTATTCACTGGTCCTGAGGGAGTGGTCACAAGAGGCGGAGCTCTATGCCACTAGTATGCTGCCATGGTTTGGCGTTAGAAAGGAAAATTTACGGTACTGAGTGTTTGATACAATTTTCCATTACATACTGTCCGTGTATTTCTGATATTGAAAAACATTGCAAAATAATTAAATTTTGCAGTGTTTTTTTTCTTCCCAATAGCATTTTTCTGCGTTTTCATAAACGCTTTACAGTATGTAAAGCGTTTATGAAAACGCAGAAAATGCTATTGGGAAGAAAAAAAACACCGCAAAATGTAAATTTTTTTGCAATGTTTTCCAATTTCAGAATACACGGACAGTATGTAATGGAAAATTGTATCAAACACTTACCGTAATTTTCTGTGTGGATTCTGATATTCGAAAAACATTGCAAAAAAAATTTATTTTGCAGTTTTTTTTTTTCTTCCCAATAGCATTTTCTGCGTGTTCATACATACACGCTGTAGACACTATCCGTGTATTCTGATATTGCAAAACATTGCAAAATTTTTTTTTTTGCAGTGTTTTTTTTTTTCCCCAATAGCATTTTTTGCATTTTCATAAACGCTTAGCATACTGTCCGTGTATTTTGATATGGTGGAAAACATGCAAAAAAAATTGAATTTTGCAGTGTTTTTTTTTCTTCCCATAGCATTTTCTGCGTTTTCATAAAAGCAGTATTCTGTATTCTGATATTGGAAAAACATTGCAAAAAATTTTACATTTTGCAGTGTTTTTTTCTTCCCAATAGCATTTTCTGCGGTTTTCATAAAACGACTTTACATAACTGTCCCGTGTAATCTTATATTGGAACAAACATAGTGCAAAAAAATTAAATTTTGCAGTGTTTTTTTTTTCCCATAGCATTTTCTGCGTTTTTCATAAACGCTTTAGATCACTATCCTGTGGTATTCTGATAATGAAATAAACATTGCAAAAAAAATTTAATTTAGCAGTGTTTTTTTTCTTCCCAATAGGCAAGTTTTGTGCGGTTTCATAAACGCTTTGTCAGTACTGTCCGTTAATCTGTTATTGGAAAAACATTGCCAAAAAATTTTTAATTTTGCAGTGTTTTTTTCCCACGCAATAGTATTTTCTGAGTTTTCCATAAATGCTTTAGACACTGTACGTGTATTATCTGCTATTGACAAAAACACCATTTAGGGCGAGATCATAAATTTTGAAAAATATGAGGAGATCATCAAAAAGGGTACATGGCCCGGGTCAATGGTCCTGCTGTGGGTGGCGCTCCTGTTGCAGGGAGAGGAAGTGGTCGCGATCTGTGCCAGTACACGCACTAGTGAAACACAACACCTACCTCAGGTGCGAGTAGGCGAGACAGACGCCTGCAGCGGTATTTTGGCGCGCCTAATGAGGCTGTACGAAATGTTGAGGCCAGGACAAGTACAGGCGTGATAGTAAATTGGGTTGCTGACAGTGCCTCCGGTCTTCCATTCACATTGTCACTCCCACCCGTCTCGCTGATGAAAGTTCAGAGTTGCACCTGCAAGCCGATGTCATCAGTCTTTCACCTCACCCCCTTCGCAAATCAGCCAATCAGTCTGAGCCCCAAATCATGCAGGCAGGTCTACCTTCTGCTTTTTGATGACTCTGTTAACAGGGTTTCCCCAGGGCCATCCAACCCTAGCCCTGCCCCAGAAGTGGAAGAGATGGTGTGCTCGCCGATGCCCAACCATTTATGTTTCATGATAAGTACATGAAGGAGGACCATAGCCAGCACGTCCTCGGATGATGACGAAAACACATGGTGCCAACTGCTGCTGTCTTTCGCCATTGTGCAGACGACAAGGATAAGGGCAGGGGTGAAGACTGGTGGAAGATGATGTGGAGGCGATGATGGTACTTGACCCCACATGGAATCAACGTTGCATGCAGGTGACCAGTGTAGTTCGGAAGGAAGAGGCGGTGGTCGCACAGAGCCACCAGCACAGCAGAAAAGAGTGGTAGCAGGGTGCAAAAAGCGGAGCGTCGACGGTCCACCCTAGACATTACGTCTGTGCTACTGCCAACGCACAAGGGACCGAGCACACTAAAGCCAGGTCCAAGGAGTTCCCTAGCGTGGCAGTTCTTCAGACAATGTGCTAATGACAAACTCGAGTGTTTTGCACGCTGTGCAATCAGAGCTTGAAGCGAGGCATAAACGACTTTCAACTGAGCACAACCTTGCAATGACCAGGCATCTAAGTGCAAAGCACGAGATGCAGTGGAGTAGACACCTCAAAAAACAAGAAGAAATGGTCTCTGGATCCTCCTGCTTCCTCTTCTGCTTCAGTCTCGCCTCTTCAATCCACCTCTGTAGTGACACATGGACACCTGCAACCACGCAAACAGAGGATCTGCCAAGAGCAACACTACCACCTGGGTCACCAACCGAATCTCCACAATGTCCCCATGGTAGCTTTCAGCTCTCTATTTCCCAAACACTGGAGCGGAATAAGTAGTAGAAGGGAAGGGAAGGAAAAGTACCCCCCCTAGCCACCCGCGACCCCCAGCCCTGAATGATCCTCGCCTTTGAAATGCTGTCATTCCTTCGACTGGTGGAGACGCAGAGTTTTAAAAGGCTGATGTCATTGGCTGTCCCACAGTACGTCGTGCCCAGCCGCCACTACTTTTCCAGACGAGCTATCCCTTCCCCTGCACAACCAAGTGGGGGACAAAATCAGGTGTGCACTGCGCAACGCCATCTGTGGCAAGGTCCACCTAAAACTATGGATGCGTGGACCAGTAAGCACGGTCAGGGACGTTATATCTCCCTAACAGCACACTGGGTAAATGTAGTGGCGGCTGGGCCTGAGGCGGATAGAACTTTGGCGCATGTCCTTCCACCACCGAGGATTGCAGGGCACTTCAGTTTGCCTCCAGTTGCTAACTCCTCCTACTCGCCTCCTCATCCTCTAACCGCCTCCTCATCCGGTCAGCGTAACACCTTCCCACCAACTTATGCACAAGCCGCAGGCTAAACGACAGCAGGCAGTTTTAAAACTTTCCTGTTTGGGGGAAAAACCCCACACCGCGCAGGAGTGGCGGAGAGGGACATGGAACAACCAAAAAAACAACAGACCGATGAGTGGTTGTGGCAGTGAGCCTCAAAGCCCGGCCTGGTGGTGTGTGCGATAGGATTGGCGAGAAATTCTCGTAGCAGCTCTGGGCAATTGACGGTTTAGCGACGCACATCCCTTGCCTGGCGCATGTGCTGAACTTGGTGGTCCAGAGGTTCCTTAAGAGAATTACCCCGATATGCCAGAGCTGCTGCAGAAAGTGAGGCCGTCCCAGCGCCGTACCTGTGCGCTCGCCTTTCAGCGTTCTCACTGCTGCCTACTGCTGCTCTGCATTCTGTTAGTTGCTTGCCTACCTCCTTTTTTGTTCCTTGCTTTCTTTTTTCTTCTCTTCTTTCTTTCTTCCTTTTGTCTTTGTTTGTTCCTGTCGCTGCAGCGTAACTTCGGCCTTCCCGCTTACCGTCTCATATGTGACGTGCCCACTAGGTGGAACTCCACCTTGCACATGCTTGCCAGACTGTGCGAGCAGCAGCAGGCGATAGTGAGTTTCAGCTGCCACTTCACCGCCAATAACTGGGCCTCCATGCGAGACCTGTGTGCCTTGTTGCGCTGTTTTGAGTACTCCGGCGTCATCGGCACTGGCCATGTTGGTGTTCTCAGCGTTACTATCCCAGTTCTATGCCTCCTTGAAAAAACTGTTCAGGCGATGATGGAAGAGGATGTGGCACAGGAGGAGGAGGAGGAATAGGGTTCATTTTCAAGGCTTTCAGGGCAGTCATTTACAAGTGGCTACGAGGGTGGGTTCCTGCACCAACAAGCGCCAGGTACACAATTGTCCGGCAGCAAGGGCACAGTTCTGGAGGATGACGAGGTGGAGGATGAGGAGGAGATGGAGGAGGAGGAACCATGTTCACAGCAGGGTGGCACCCAGACCAGCTCATGTCCATCACTGGTGCGTGGCTGGGGGATACAGAGGACACAGACGATACACCTCCCACAGAGGACAGCTTTTCCTTGCTCTGGGCAGCCTGGCACACATGAGCGATTACATGCTGCAGTGTCTCTGCAACGACCACCGAGTTGCCCACATTTTAACTGGTTCTGATTATTGGGTGGCCACCCTGCTGGATCCCCGTTACAAGGACAACATGCCGTCCTTAATTACCTCACTGGAGCGTGATCGTAAGATGCGCGAGTACCAGCGCACGCTGGTAGACGCGCTGCTGGTGGCATTTCCACTTGGAAGCGGGGGTACGGTGGAAGCACAAGGCGAAGGCAGAGGAGGAGGAAGAGGTCGCCAACGCAGCCGGGGCACCGCCAGCACCTCGGAAGGCAGGGTTAGCATAGCCGGAATGTGGAAAAGCTTTGTCAGCACGCCACAACAACCAGCACCACCAGCTGAGATGGAATGTCTTAGCAGGAGGCAGCATTTCACCAACATGGTGGAGCAGTATGTGTGCACACGCCTACATGTACTGCATGACTGCGTGTCTGCCCCCTTCAATTTCTGGGTCTCTAAATTGGGCACATGGCCTGAGCTTGCCCTTTACGCCCTGGAGGTGCTGGCCTGCCATGCCGCCAGTGTATTATCTGAACGTGTATTTAGCACGGCAGGGGGCGTTATCACAGACAAGCGCAGACGCCTGTCCAGAGCCAATGTGGACAAGCTCACGTTCATTAAATTGAACCAGGCATGGATCCCACAGGACTTGGCCGTACCTTGTGCAGAATAGACACATATACCGGTGTTCTGACGAAAACTGTCTTGCTATCGGATAGTGTCCGGCCACTTACTGCGCAGGTGCAGTGCTTGCTCAGTACGGAGGACAAGGAGATTCACAAAATCTCCAAAGATGTACGTCGCCTGCGCAGTGAGTGCAGGTTCAAGCCCGACCATCCAAGTGGACATACGGTAGCACATAGTAACAGGGCCCCTCACGGGCTCGCTTGGCTAGGCTTCAACCTCGGATGATGTGGCTTGAACCTGGAGTCACCGCGCATCGTCTTCGGAGAGTTTCAAAATCCCCTTGTCCTACGTACTGAGCAAGCGCAGTACAGGGCGGACACTATGCGACGGGGGACAGAATTCGACACATCATTCACCACTTTTGAACCAGTGTTGGCTACCTCGTCCTCCTCCACCGCCGCTTCCACCTACACCGCCACATCCACCGCCACCTCAACCTCCTACTCCATTTGAATTTCGTCCTCCTAGGTCAAGATTATAATTTTTTCATTTTTTTTAATTTCCAAGTAATTTATTTTCCCACTATCTTATCCATTAAATTGAATAATTTTTTCCAGAAAGTGCGTATTCTGGGGTATTCCCACCATATGTGCGGCATCGTGCCGTTGAGTTTCTGAGGTTCTTAATGACTTCCTGTACCTCTTCTGCTGAGAAGGGGGCCTCCAGCATGTTATTTTTTTTAATTTTTTTTTTTTTTTTAATTTTTTTTTAAGTTATTTCCCTATCCACATTTGATTGCAGATCACTTGCCATGCACTTAACAACATTTTGTTGCCATTTTGCAGCCCTCTAGCCCTTTCCATGACCTTTTTACAGCCATTTTAGTGTTCAAAAGTCCGGTCCCCATTGACTTCAATGGGGTTTCGGAGTTCGGGGTCAAGTTCGGGTCAAGTTCGGTCCCGAACCTGGACTTTTTTCCAAAGTTCGGCCGAACCCGAAAATCCAGGTGTCCGCTCAACTCTAGTAGCCATCCTTTTCAAGAAAGGATCTCCCTTCCAATGTTCAGAGTCCTATGTGGATCAAAGGGTCACTTTATAATCCTTAGGGGCAGGTGGCAAGATCAAGCGATCACACTGTGCACCCTCTACGCCCCAAACACTCACCAAATCAACTTCCTAACCAAGGTCTTTGCAAGGTTGTTTCGAACAACCAGCGAATGCCTGATAATAGGCGGGGACTTTAATATGTCCCTCTCCTCCGTGCACGACCGCCACACAGTGGAACCCAGACATACTCAAACCAGATTGGCTAGAGATTCTAAACTTTTTAGGCAGATCACTAGACGCTATGCTCTGTTTGATACCTGGCGGGCCCTGCACCCTGGAGAGAGACAATACACATTTTACTCCGCACCTCACCGCACTCGTACCCGCATCGATTATCTGTTTATGAATAACGCCACGCTCCGAGTCACAGAGGAAGCACAGATTCTTCTGATCTCCTGGTCGGACCATGCCCCCGTTCTCATCACCTTAAAACTAGGTACCCCCATCCGCAAGCCATGCAACTGGCAACTGAACACCTTTTTAACGCAACACCTTCCTTCCAAAACAGAATTAGACTCCACACTAAAGCTCTATTTTCTTGAAAACAATACACCAGAAGTCTCTATTCCCACACTATGGGAAGCCCACAAAGCAGTCCTACGGGGTCGGTGCATAGCACTTACTTCGGCTATGAAAAAGGACGCTATAGCCACCAAAAAACGGGTCAAAGGGGGAGCTCAGGTCTTTGGAACTGAAGCTACAAACTTCACCATCTATACCCCTTATTAAGAAGATCATATGCCTACGTACGACGCTCAAAGACCTGGCAATTGGCCAGGCTGAAAAAGCGCTGAGGAGGCTGAAACAACTTTATTATGATAAAGGAAACAAGGCCCACTCCCTTTTAGCCCACAAGCTAGCTGAAAGATCAAACATGACCACACCCCACCAAAATTAAAAACAGAGAGGGCTGCCTGGTATCTCATCCGCAAGAGGTAGTACAAACCATTGCAGAATTTTACACCACCTTATATAATAATCCTGAGATACCTCATAATCCCCCCTCCCCTGACCTCACTGACAGAATAGCCCAGTATTTGGCCAGGAGTGGAATTCTGAGACTTCAGCCCTCGGACCTCCTCTCCCTTAATGCACCCATTTCTGAGGAAGAACTCACGTCTGTGATTAAATCACTGCCTACACGTAAGTCCCCGGGCCCAGACGGTCTCCCCTATGAATACTACAAAGCCTTCCTGCCCATCTTACTGCCCTACATGTGTAAACTTTTCAATGCCTTTCTCCTACAAACCCCTATTTTCACAGATATGCAAAGATCTTTCCTCAAACTAATTCCAAAACCGGACAAGGACCCCTCTCTATGTGCTAGCTACAGGCCCATAGCACTCCTGAACTCAGACCTTAAAGTCTTTACGAAACTTTTATCTATGCGGCTAAATGCGATATTGCCATCCCTGATACATAAGGATCAGGTAGGCTTTGTCCCCCTTCGCCAAGCGGGAGACAACACGAGACGTGTCATAGACCTGATTGAGGTGGCAAACAGGGAAGGCCGGACATCCTTGGTCTTGGGCCTGGATGCAGAAAAGGCATTTGATTGCCTTGGGTGGCCTTTCCTGTCTGCCACTCTACAACACGTGGGATTCTGGGGACCCGTTATGCAAGCAATCCAACATATATACACCAACCCCACCTCCCAATTGAAACACCCTTTGTCCTCTCTTCTGCCTTCCCGATAGCGAACGGTACATACCAGGGATGCCCGCTGTCTCCTTTACTGTTTGCGCTATGCGTTGAGCCCCTGGCGGTGTCCATTCATGAAAACCCGAATATACGGGGGATACCGGTCAGAGGAAGAGAATTTAAACTAGCGTTATTTGCAGACGACATTATTCTCACCTTCACCCAGCCCATGATATCCCTGCCCAACCTCCAGGTTGAACTGGACATGTACAAAACCCTCTTGGGATACAAAATCAACGCAACCACTCCCAATTAACATGTCAGATGCAGAAATACAGAACATACGCCAAAACTACCTGTACCATTTAAAAACCACCGCCCTGAAATATCTGGGGGTTCAACTTACGCCAACCTACACATCCCTCTACCAAGCAAACTATCCTCCGCTTTTTCCGACATATCCGTGAACTCCTGCAAAAATGGAGGCCCCACCACATCTCCTTGCTGGGCAGGGTGGCATCGATAAAGATGATCATCCTTCCCAAACTCCTTTATCTATTCCAGACACTGCCTATCCCAGTCCCGTACGCACAACTAAGAAAGCTTCAAGCCGATTTGATATGCTTTGTCTGGAACTATAAAAAGCACAGGATTCCCCGATCAGTGCTGGTGGCCTCCCGCCAGGACGGTGGCCTGGTGTTCCCCGACCTGGTGAAATATTACCAGGCAACCCAACTACGAGCCATTACCTCCTGGTTTCCCCAAAGAGCATACAACAAATGGACGGAAATAGAAAAGATATGGCTAGCACCAGCCCACCCAAATAGCTTACTCTGGAGTGCGAAGGTAGAGGTGGACTCGGAGAGACTCCTGGGGTCAATGGCCCTACTTAGATCACTATGGCGAAAACTCTCCTGTACCTATAAGCTTAGCTCGGAGAAATCACTACTTACCTCGATCCTGTACAACCCTGCACTGCCGGACGGTCTCACTCGCCAGATGTCTCTTCCTTGGGCAACAAGGAACCTCTTCCACTTCGGTCACTTGGTTGACCCTAGGACACTTAAACTGCATTCCTTCGCCCAGCTCCAAACAAAACATGACTTACCTAGCCAGGTATTCTATGGCTATCTGCAAATAAGGCACTTTGCCCAGTCATTCACCCCGGACCTCCAGTTCTCGGCGCCCTCCCCCTTCAAGAGCATTATGGGGGGGTGGGGGAGGAAAACCGGGAGGGAAGGTTGGAGGGGGAGGGGGAGGAAATTGGGAAGGGGAGGGGGGGAAACTCCTTGCAAATTTACATAAAAGGATAAGAGGCATAAACATACTGTCCCCGAAAACGCCCCTGCTAGGATATGGTTAATAATGAAATAAAATTCCTGACATACAACGTGAGAGGCATCAACTCAGTGTTTGAAAAGACATAAAATATTGAGAGAACTCCAGAGGCTCCAGGCCGACATAGTTTTCTTGCAGGAAACTCACCTGAGTCACGAGCGCAATACTAAGATATATTCCAGGAAATTCCCGGTGTGGTTCTACAGCGACTCTCCTACTAAGGGTTCCAAGGGGGTGGCCATTGGATTTGCGGATAATATAAAATTTAAATTGACAGATAGGTTAGTGGACCCAGACGGTCGGTTCCTTTTTTTGAAGGGAAGTATAGGAGAGGATCTTTTTACATTCGCTAACGTGTTCTGCCCAAATAGCAATCCAATTAAATTTATGAGTCAGGTGTTGGGCCGTTTGAAGGGGTTTAAGAAGGGAGGGGTAATCTTAACGGGCGACCTAAATTTTTGTATAGACCCCCACTAGGGATGAGCCGAACACCCCCGGGTTCGGTTCGCACCAGAACCTTCGAACGGACCGAAAGTTCGCGTGAATTTTCGAACCCTATACGTTATAATGGACGCGAACGTTCGAAATCAAAAGTGCTAATTACAACGGCCAATATGCATGTTAATGTCATAAAAACAGGTTTGGGGACCCGGGTCCTGCCCCAGGGACATATATCAATGCAAAAAGAACTTTTAAAAACTAACGTTTTTTCGGGAGCAGTCATTTTAATGATGCATAAAGTGAAAAAAAAAAAGTGAAATTTTTCCTTTAAATATGGTCCCTGGGGGGTGTCTAAAGTATGCCTGTGAAGTGGCATGTGTTTCCCGTGTTTAGAACTGTCCTTGCACAAAATGACATTTGTAAAGGAAAAAAAAGAAGCCATTTAAAACCACTTGCGGCTTTAGGTTTGTTCTTAAGTAGAATCTGAACAGGTACATTATGAAGTGTAGCTCCATCCCCAAAAAATCTATTTTTAAGCTTTTTGGAGAACATAGGGAGGGGTTATCACCCCTGTAACATTTGCTGTTTTTGCACATCTGTTCAGAACATGTCACCTCACTTTCCGTCCCAATGACAAATGTTTTTGGAAAAAGTGGGGTTTTAATTGAAACAAGGATTGGTGATTAAGTATCAGTAGAGAGGAGATACCTTTTTCCCAAATTAAATCTAACAGGATAGAATTTCCCTTCCTAGGGGTAGATTTCCTCTCACTTCCTGTTTTCTCTTTCCATTTGCAAGTAGGAGTCGTTTGTAAGTTGGATGTTTGAATGTAGGGGCCTGGCGTATATACTCTGCAGAAATTTGCCCTATTAGATGTTGGTGTAGCCACAAGACTGGTGGGCACAGGAATGGGCCCTGCTGTGAGTTAATAGATCAAGATTTGTAATTGCATGCACCTGTTGAACAGGGCAGAAAAATTGGGGGTGGTGGAGGTGGTGGTGGACGGTGTTGCCACAAGACTGTAAGCTCTCAGTTACTCTTGGTGGGCTCAGGAATGGGCCCTGCTGTGAACTATTAGATCAAGATTTGTAATTACCCGCCCCTGTTAAACAGGGGCTGAAAAATTGTGCCTTAGGCACTGGTGCTGGTGCCACAACACTGCAACCCCTCACAGATACTGTACTTGGAGCACAGCAGTCACACGTGTTGCGAAGCATTTTTTTTTAAAAAATTGTAAGTACACGCCCCTGTTAAAACAGGGGCTGAAAAAATTGTGCCTTAGGCACTGGTGCTGGTGCCACAACACTGCAACCCCTCACAGATACTGTACTTGGAGCACAGCAGTCACACGTGTTGCGAAGCATTTTTTTATAAAAATTGTATGTACACGCCCCTGTTAAACAGGGCTGAAAAATTGTGCCTTAGGCACTGGTGTGGTGGCATGGATCATTGAGTTGGAGGAAGAGGATAGTCAGTGAACATAAGAGGACAGTCACTCAGCATCAGCATAGGCAGTCTTGAAGGGATGTGACATTAAAAATTATTCGGTTATATCCGCCTCAGGTGCCTGGTAGCTGGTGGTGATCCAAGACTGATTCATTTTTGATGAAGGTCAGTCGATCAACCGAGGCGGTGGACAGGCGCACCCTATGATCGGTGACAAATCCTCCAGCAGCACTGAATGTGCGTTCGGAAAGAACGCTGGAGGCAGGACAGGCCAGTAGCTCAATTGCATACTGTGCAAGCTCTGGCCAGTGATCCATCCTCAGGACCCAGTAAGCCAGAGGATTTTCGGTGGGAAAGGTGTCCACGTCTGACCTTGCCCCAAGGTATTCCTGCACCATGTATATCAGACGCTGGCGATGGTTGCTGGAAACCGATCATACCTTGGGGCTGCGGACTAAAAAATTGTCTGAACGCATCGGTCAGACGTCCACCTTCCCCACCGCTCCTTCTGCTACTGACCGAAGCCTCAGCAACTCGTCGCCCAGGACCAGGAGTTTGTAACCTCCCAGTTTCTGGGAACGCGTTGCACAGACCTTTCTGCAAGGCCTCCCTGAGATGTCTCATCCTCTGCTCCCTCTGCGACGGCAAGATAAGGTCCGCAACCTTACCTTGTACCGCGGATCAAGGAGAGTGGCCAGCCAGTAATGGTCCCTCTCCTTGATCCGAAGAACACGAGGATCCTTCCGCAGGCTTTGCAGGATCAGGGAGGCCATGCAGCGTAGGTTTGCTGAGGCATTCGGTCCGGAGTCTTCTGGGTCACTGGAGGATGACATGATCGCCAGCCACCTCCTCCCAGCCACGTACAAGTCCACTGGTTTGTTGGGACTGTACATCATCCCTAAAAGGCTGCTGCTGCTGATGCTGAGTGCCAGGCTCCACCTCCATGCTCACACAATCCTCCTCCTCCTCTCCTCCCTCCTCCTCCTCCTCCTCCTCCTCCTCCTCCTCCTCATCCTCATCATCCTCATCCTCTTCCTGTGTGATGGGTGGGACAGAAGGAACACTGTCCGGATAAAGGGGGCCTTGAGAGGCAAGGAAGTCCTCCTCTTCCTGCCTCTGTTCTGCCTCAAGTGCCCTGTCCATTATCCCACGCAGCGTATGCTCCAACAGGTGGACAAGAGGGACAGTGTCACTGATGCATGCACTGTCACTGCTCACCATCCTCGTGGCCTCCTCAAATGGTGAGAGGACAGTGCATGCATCCCTGATCATGCTCCACTGACGTGGGGAAAAAAACCAAGCTCCCCTGACCCTGTCCTGGTGCCGTAGTCGCAAAGGTACTCATTGATGGCCCTCTGCTGCGTGTGCAGTCGCTGCAGCATGGCCAACGTTGAGTTCCACCTGGTGGGCATGTCACATATTAGGCGGTTCTTGGGCAGGTTCAGCTCCTTTTGCAGCTCAGTCAGCCGAGCACTGGCATTATAAGATCGGCGGAAAATGCACACAGACTTTCCTGGCCTGCCTCAGGACATCCTGTAAGCCTGGGAACCTGCCCAAGAACCGCTGCACCACCAGGTTGAGGACGTGAGCATGCAGGGCACATGGGTGAGCTGCCCCTGTCGCAGGGCGGAGAGGAGGTTGGTGCCATTGTCAGAAACGACCATTCCTGGCTTAAGCTGACGTGGCGTCAACCACCTCTCGGCCTGCCCTGCAGAGCTGCCAGAACCTCTGGCCCAGTGTGGCTCCTGTCCCCCAAACACACCAGCGCAAGCACGGCATGGCATCTTTTTGCCTGCGTACTTGCGTAGCCCCTTGTACGCCTACGGAGCACCGCTGGTTCCAAGGACAGAGCACTGGAGGAAGAAGAAGAGGAGGGGGTGGAGGAGAGAGGTGTGTCACAACCAGTAGCAGTAGTAGCGTTTTGGAGGCGTGGTGGCGGAACAACCTCCAACACTACTGCACCTTGTCCTGCATCCCTCCCAGCTGCCAATAGAGTGACCCAATGGGCCGTGAAAGAAAGGTACCGTCCCTGTCCATGCCTGCTGGACCATGAGTCAGCGGTAATATGCACCTTACCGCTGACCGCCCTGTCCAGCGAGGCATGGACATTGCCTTCCACATGCCCGGTAGAGAGACGGAATCGCCTTCCGTGAGAAAAAGTGGCGTTTGGGAACCTGCCACTGAGGAACCGCACATTGAACAAACTCACGGAAGGGGGCCGAGTCTACCAACTGAAAAGGCAGCAGTTGAAGTGCTAGCAATTTAAGCCAAGCTAGCATTCAACCGCTGGGCATGTGGATGGCTGGGAGTGTACTTCTTTCTACGGTCCAGCAGCTGGGGCAGGGAAATTTGCCTGCTGCAATCGGACGTCGGTGTACTGCAAGTACTTGGTTGTGACACACCTAATTCTACACCTTCAGTCCTCTCAGAGCAGCTTTCAGAGAGGACTGAAGGTGTAGTGGGGATGGAGATCCCAGCTGATGAGGAGCAAGGAGAGGTCCGCTTAGTTCTTTGGTGTGGGTCTTTTATGTGTGCCTGCCAACGAGCTGCATGGCAGGTCGACATATGTCTGGTCATGCTTGTGGTGCCCAAGCGGCTGATGTTTTGGCCACGCGAGATTCGCTTGAGACAAATATTGCAAATAGCAGTGGTGCGATCTGATGCACTCGTCTCAAAAAAGGCCCACACCAAAGAACTTTTCTGATAACGTGCAGAGGCAGCGCCCTGCACAGGCGGAGCTCTGCGGTGTTGTACAGTTGCTGTGCTGGCCTCTAGCTGACCTCCAGGGGCATCCTGCCTCGTTGGACATGTGACGCCGCATCCTCCTCCTCCTCGTCCTCCTCCTCATCCTCTCTCCCTTCAGGCACCCACGTGGAGTCAGTGACCTCATCATCCCCTCCCTCTTCACCACTAGAGCAAACCTGGCAGTAAGCTGCAGCTGGTGGAACAGTACTGCCAGATTCCTCAAGCTGGGTATCATCATCCGAGCCTTCGAATCGTTGGGCATCCTCCTGGAGCATGTACCCAACACTGTGCTCAAAGAGTTCGGGGGACTCCTCAGGAGGACATGGTGGGTCTAGGGAAGGGGTGGCTGATGATGCCATTGAGTACGCGTTGGCAGCTGCTCTGCCAGTATCCTGAGCCTGGGTGAGAGAGGATGAGGAGGATGAGGAGGGCTTGGTCATACATTCTACCAAGCCTTCAGCATGATGTGGCTCCACATGTCCAGCTGCCGAAAACAAAGACGCGCGTGTCCCATGGCCACGTGCTGATGACGATGCACGACCACGACCACGTCCACGGCCACGTCCACTAGAAACAGAGCCTGCCTGCCCTGTGTTCTTGGCTCTGCACGCTCTGCCTCCCCTTGGCGGTCTTCCAGCCATTGTAGTCGGTAGTCCTGTG
>CM053029.1:159549753-159572641 GCA_028564925.1 Lithobates sylvaticus | reverse complement strand
ACAAGCATGCTTTACTGCATATACAGACTGATTTTACTGTTGTGGGTTTAGTAATAGTAACACTTTAAATCCTGTTACCTGTGCAGTTTTTGGCTGTGTTTACACATATCAGCCCTCGCTCCAGCCTCCCATCTTGTGGCTTGCTACAAAGTTACAATGAGCTAGAGGAGACTGAGAAAAGATTTCTTCCTGCCTGCAGCAGACCAATGTCATTATCTTGTGCACAGTCCCTGAACTAAATCACAAGAAAGTGTTTTTTTTTTAATGATAAATGGTGTAGCTGTACATGGTGGCATGTCAGGAAATGATTCATATAGACTTGTAAAAATTACTAAAATAGTCTGTAGGGCAGGGGTCATCGGGTGGTAGTCACATCCTCCATGTTTTCCTCCTCAATGGGCACCAAGCAAGGGTCACATGAGGTTTGCGCTAGGTGCACGATGAGACCCAAATCTGTTACTGGGAGTGAGGTAGCAGAGGTATGCTGGACTAGTAGAGTGGGCGCAGGCTCAGCGCATCTCTCCTAATGCAACATATAAGTTACAGTGTGTAGTGACATAGGAGAGTACTTTGTCAGAGGAATTCTGCACTTTTACTGCAGACCTGAAGACCACCCCTAAAGAGACCATGACTGTTTAGTTAGTTTGTTTTCTAAAACGTGTCCAGGCTTGCACAGAGACTTGAAAATGACTGCTGTGCTTCGGATTGGTTCCTGAGTCGGTACTGTCAACGGACTGGTTGGAATCTTGATAAGGGGCGTATATAAAAATCAAAACCCAGAAGCTTCCCAGATCTCCACATGGTATGCTACAGTCGAGAGAGGTACTTCCCGAAAAGAAGCCTATTCCAGTGCTGGATACAGACCTTGTATACCGGCAAATCGCAGGATTTGCCCACTGCAGGGTATGAGACTGAAACTAGTTACGGATCATCTGCCCTTCATGTCTTTGGAGATGCATGAACTTCACCCCTTGGGCAACAAGCCTGGTTGCGGGTCTCTACTGTACCATCACATGGAAGGAACTGAGAAGCTGTCCTATCTCGGCGAACTGCTGATCCCTCGGAAACCTTCTGTTCCTTCCATCACCACCAAGGTCCCAAGCCCACCTGCCTCGTTGAGCCCCGTTATTGGACAAGATGTCTGTGTTGGCCTCCCCTGAGGAAAAATAAGTTGAGAAGTCGACCGAAACAGGAGAACTGCCTGTCCGGGATGACGTGGAAGTGACTACATGCTCACAGGACTCTTGTCTTTCTATCACTGCCCTGCTGGCACCCACAGTAGCAGTGCTCTTGTTTCTACTTTCAGAGGCTCCCTCTGTCACTGTTTCATCTGCCTCACTGGAGTCTCCGCAAAGTCCTGGAGCACTCTCATGTTCGATAGTAGTGAGGAGGAATGTCCTACTTCCCCTGAGTCTGTCATCTCCCTCCCATAGGTCCCCAAAGAAGCTGTAGCTCCAGCACCACCGATTCCAACCTCACATACAGACTGGCTTCCAAAAAGACCACACTGCCCTGTGAACGCTTATCTCCTGCAAGGATCAGTTCCCCTAGGTCAGAAGCTAACCCAGTTACACAATATTGTCAAAAGTATTAGGATGCCTGCCTTTACACACACACACAAACTTTAATGGCATCCCAATCTTAGTTCGTAGGGTTCCACATTGAGTTGGCCCACCCTTTGCAGCTATAACAGCTTCAACTCTTCTGGGAAGGCTGTCCACAAGGTTTAGGAATGTGCCTACGGGAATGTTTGACCATTCTTCCAGAAGTGCATTTGTGAGGTCAGGCACTGATGTGGACAAGAAGGCCTAGCTCGCAGTCTCTGCTCTAATTCATCCCAAAGGTGTTCTATTGTGTTGAGGTCAAGACTCTGTGTAGGCCAGTCAAGTTCCTCAGCGCCAATCTCTCTCATCTATGTCTTTATGGACCTTGCTTTGTGCACTGGTACAAATCATTTGGTGGAGGGGGGATTATGGTGTAAGGGTGTTTTTCAGGGGTTGGGCTTGGCCCCTTAGTTCCAGTGAAGGGAACTCTTAAGGCGTCAGCATACCAAGACATTTTGAACAATTTCATGCTCCCAACTTTGTGAGAACAGTTTGGGGATGGCCCCTTCCTGTTCCAACTGGACTGCGCACCAGTGCACATAACAAGGTCCACAAAGACATGGATGAGTGAGTTTGGGGTGAAGGAAATTGACTGGCCTGCACAGAGCCCTCAACCCGATAGAACACCTTTGGGATGAATTATAGCGAAGACTGCGAGCCAGGCCTTCTTGTTCAACATCAGTGCCTGACCTCACAAATGCACTTCTGGAAGAATGGTCAAACGTTCCCATAGACACACTCCTAAACCTTGTGGACAGCCTTCCCAGAAGAGTTGAAGCTGTTATAGCTGTAAAGGGTGGGTCAACTCAATGTTGAACCCTACAGAGACTGCGATGACATTAAAGTTAATTTGCGTGTAAAGGCAGGTGTCACAATACTTTTGACAATATAGTGTATCTCGACTCCAAAGGTACTTTGATGCCTACAATTTCAACACTTATGGGTATGTGTTTCCCTATGTGCCTTGTTCAGGCAGCTAGAAGAAGAAAAACCAAAGCTCTATAGCCAAGCTGTCTGGAAGAAACTCTGCGTACTGGGACATCATCGAAAATTCCAGTATCAGAACGAGTTCATAGAAACCCAGTCTCACCGGATCTATGAGAAGTGATACACCAGTTGCCATATTTACATGGACCGGGTCGAATTGGTCAAACCTGACTATTTCTACCTGTTTGTACATCAGGGGACCAGCACCCACCCGATTATGGGAGAGAAGATCTTGTTGCTGGATTGTAATTTCTACGCTTACATAAGAGACTTAAAGCCGTTTTTACCTGCATGCTGTTTAGGCTGCATTCACACCTGAGCGTAGCTTTTCAGGCAGAAAATCGCGCGAAGTGGGGCGTTTTTTACCGCGATTTGCAGCGTTTTTTACCGCGATTCGCGGCGTTTTTTACCGCGTTTTGCCGCGAATTTTGTGCAGAGCAAAAGGTCACCAATGTAAAAAGAATAAAAACGCCCAAATCTGCCCGATTCGCGTGACAAAAAAGGGTCCGGAACTTGTTTGAGCTTCAGGCGTAGGGCTTCAGGCGTTTTGGAGTGGAGATGTGAACCATCTCCATAGAGAATAATGTATTTTTTTCCCCTCTAGCTTTTGTAGCTTCAGGCTTCAAGCTACAAAACGCTCAGGTGTGAATGCAGCGTTTTCATGTTGTTATGCCAAAGTATTTATACTTTTCCTTGCTCCAGTGTATTTATTTATATATATTAAACTAAGTTAATTCATGGCCTATTCACCCCGCTCAGGGCTATATTACTATTAAAATTTAAATTATAAACAGTCTAACTATACCAATCAATGACTAGTGTTGTACAATTTACACAAACAACTTTACATTAATTGCAAACAATAGCAGCTACTATGAAAAATAAAACATTGTGAAAAATAGCAAAGAATCCGGTCCTAAAGCACTGTACAAATCCAATACTATAGCAGCGTTCCTGTCAGTCCATTTAAAACATGACCGCTGTACCGAAAAAAATGTCACCTTAATGCATTCTATGCATTAAGGTGAAAAAACATCCGACAATGCCGGCCCCCCCCAGCCCCCCTATTTTACTTACCTGACCCCTCAAAAGTCCCGCCCTCGCCCCCGACATCCTCTTCGCCGCTTAGCCTGGCCATTGATTGGTTACAGTGGATCGATTGAAAGCAGCGCAGCCATTGGCTCGCACTGCTGTCAATCACATCCAATGAAGCGGCGCACCGGGGGCGGGGCAGATTGATACAGTATCACAAGAGCGCACCCGTAAGCACTCCTCACCATGTGAAGGAGCTTGCATGAAGGTGAGAAGTACTTGCGGGGGGGGGGGGGAGCCGAGACAGCCGCCGAGGGACCCCAGAAGACCAGGTTCGGGGCCACTCTGTGCAAAACGAGCTGCACAGTGGAGGTAAGTATAACATGTTTGTTATTTAAATTACTTTTACAACCCCTTTAAGTATGTTCAGTCTGTTACTCTGCCTCTCATCCCTAATAACAGTCTTGGCCCCCTCTGGCACACCTGGCAATAGTGTAAGTGCAATGACCAATGAGAAACACACACGTTATGATAAAACACAGAACTTGTCTTTACTTATATATTTCTGTGGAAGAATAACAAACAGTAATAGTATATAGTCAAGTAATCAACTAGAGATCAATAACTGATATTTAAGAGCAATATAGCTCTCAATCCTATATTCAAGCTGTTTTCAGGGGATTCCAAACCTGAGAATGCCCCCAAGAGCAGAGACACACTTTAATAGTAAATAGAGCACAATATGACACTTCAAATTAGATTGGTTACCTCTACTCAGATTGACTCTAGGAGTCCAGGCAGGAGCAGAGGAATGACTCCCTTTATGTCAGGCCTCTTTCTACTGTCCCCTGACACCACAGGCCCAACTTTACACACCTATTCAAGTCAGCAAGTAATGGCTTAACTTTATAGATAAACTGTCCCACACACCCGATGCATATGCAGAGCCCTGAATATGTGTGTGCGGATCAGTATGACCCTGACAGCTTCAGTCCTTTTTGAAGCAAAGATAAGTTTTGGTGTCTTCAGCTAGCCACTTTCATTGGTGCACTTTAACTCCTTTAACAGGGCAAACAATATAGCTGGTCCAAATTATCAAGTGAAACAGACAGGATTTTGTTCAACAAGGTGAGAGGACAATGGTGTCTGTAGACAATGTCCCAGAAATGGATAGCCTTATCCCTTTATCCCTGTGGTACTACAAGTGTCAGAAAGATGACTACCGGCAATGATGTCTGTATACAGTGTTCAAATAACTCTTTCTGTAGTGAAGTGTCTCTGTTCCCTGCAGATGGGCAGAAATGCCCTCTCACCAAATCCTACGATCAGGGAACAAGCAAACGTCCTCGAACAGGCAAGCTTTCATGATGACCCGACTGGTCCCCTTACGCTGGAGCGGTTCACCGTTGGTGGAGATGCGCCTCAATATTCACCTGGAATCCCCCTCTCTCAGGCTGGACTTCCCAACTCGCGGTGGAGGCCTGAATCATGCAGGGAGATCATCTGAGAGACGGCACCTCTCCCTCAGGTCTGGTCTCTTTACTCCCTCATGGCTGACTGAACTTTTTACCTCAGGACACAAAATGGGAGTATTTTACTTTCCTGTCAGCAAAGCCTTCTGGGATTTGTATTTCTCCCTGTATACCAGTCTTTGGAGCCGTTTTATGTGGGAACTGCATGTCCCAGACTCTATCTCTGCCTTCGCCTTGGTCACATCTCTAGAAACGCTCTCCTGTGTTCCTGTAAAAGACATGCTTGGCTGACATTCCTTCTGGCTCCAGATCCTGCTTGCTTTTCAACTACGCTCATCTCTGGCTCCTTGACGTTTTGACTTGTCTGACTATCTGTTCCGGTGTCTGGGGGCGTGTCCGGAAGTGAACAGCAGTGGATGTGCAGGAGAAGAGCTCCGGGAACCCACACAGCAATCCTCAGCCATCCTTGCACCCAGAGGTTCGGTGAGCATTGTAAGCTCCCCAGACTGTTCCCCACCACCATCTGCCTTGCCCTGGACCAAAAATTGGTGGAATCTGCTGCCCACCCGCGGAGATATCGGGCCCGCCATAGCGCACCCCCCCCCCGCCATCTGCAAGGCCCCAGTGCTCCCAGAAACTCAGCCATCCTTGCACCTGGAGTGGGGAACATCACAGCCAGAGCCCTTCCTCACATACCCCTGCCTCCCAACGGTAGCATAGCGGCCCATCGGCCGCCCCAGACTGTCAATCCAGCTGCGGCCTACAGAGGCCTGGTGACGGCCGCCATCTTGCCACCCCCAGCCTCATCAATCTGCAGAGCCACACTCACCCTGGGGCCCTGTAACGCCAATACACCGCCTCATCCAGCTACCCACCTCCTTGCAGGACAGTAGAGACTTGTATTACCACTGCTCAGTGTCTACAACTGCTGAGATCCATCAGGGCCTGGTGACAGCGGCCATCTTGGTACTCCCAGATCTCTCCCCAGTGCAGTTACCTCAACTGTGTGGTGGCCAGATTGCTACACCCAGCCACAGTGATCCCCTAATCAGCTCTTTTAATAGAGGGGGGACCCAGAGGAGCACTAGAAGAGGCCCCCATATCCATAACGGCCACTGAAGTAGCCAGGCCTCATCCCTGTAACCTCAGCAAGTCGGCCATCTTGCTACACCCAGCAACAGTAAAGCTGCAGCTACTATACCTCTTGCAAACCTGCTAAACTGTTCTCTCACTCACTTCTCAAAGTTACTAAATAAACCTGGACATATGTTAGCCCTGCAGCATACTCTCAGATAATCAAACTCAAACATTTAAAGGGCCCCCCCCCCCCTTTTTTTTTTTTTTTTTTAACCACGAGTGCACTCTGACTGACACAAGTCCTGGTGCTTTTACTCTCACAGAGCATGTTGTTGGACATGATGTGCTCTGATTAAACCTTTTTTTTTTTTGGGGGGGGGTGGCCTGACTATGGGGGAGTGAAGACGTAGGCCTCCCTAGATCCGTCCCACCGCAACATCAAACAACGCTACAGGAGTGAGAATCACCCCACCAACTGCCAGACATGTCCCAAAGGAACAGGGCATCTTCCCAGCCCCCGCGGAACGAAAAACCCCGGCAAGCCCAGTTGGACTCCTTCTTCCCCGGGCAGAGTGGAAGAGGCCGTGAGGCCCCCAAGATGGCTGCAAAGGCCCCTAAAGCACACAAGGCCGCTCAGCACTCTGCCACCAGGTCAACACAACAGACTGAATCACCCATACCATCCCCACGGTCGGTAAGTGACTCGGCTCCCCCGACCTCCCCGGGCTCCCCCGCACTACTAGAGGATCCCCCTTACGACCCGGACCCCCTGGCTGACGCAGATATAAGGCGCCATATTATGTCCTTACCCACCAAAGCGGATCTTGAGCGGTTTGCTGACAGGGTGGAAAGAGCCTTTAAAGAGGACATTGCCCAACTCAAAGCAGACACGACGCACCTAGGAGGCAGACTGGATTCCTTAGAGCAAAAGTTTGAGGACGCCCTCCCTGTTATCTCCATGCTGCAGGACAAATGCGCCATGCAAGACCGCCAGATTGAGACCTTGCTTTGTCAGTTAGATGACACAGAGAACCGCAGTCGCCGAGCCAATATCAGGATCCGAGGCCTACCTGAAGCCACTGGTGCCAGGGACATTATCCCCACCTTGGAGGGGGTCTTCAAAGAAATATTGGGACTGCCTAACACTGCCACCGTCGAAATTGACCGTGCACACAGGGCCCTAAAACCCCCTTCCCAGGATGTGAACAACCCCAGAGATGTAATCTGCAAACTACATAAGTATACTCTCAAAGACCGCATCATGCAGAAAATGAGGGGTAAACCCTATTTTGACTTTGACGGTGCACAATTAGCTTTTTACCAGGACATCTCTAGGCGCACCCTGATGCAACGCAGGTCACTTCGCCCCCTCCTGACTGCTATTCAGGACGCAGGCCTGTCGTATCGGTGGGGATTCCCCTTTTCTCTCCAAGTCACCAAAGAAGGAAGAACTGTGACTCTCCGCACCAAAGATGACCTGCCGCATTTTCTGACCTCCCTGGACCTAGACCAAGTAGACTTTCCCGACTGGAGGAACCCCCCGGACCCCATACCTACAAATCTGCCTACATCACAGCCATGGCAACCCGCTAGGCGACAGAACCACAGGCGAACCCGTAGGCGTCATCACTCAGATTCTTCAAGGGGGCCGGAGGGTCATCCTCTCCTCCAGGGATGAGAAAGATTCAGATCTGAGCACTTTTGAACAGAACTGCTGGGAACCCACCAGACACAAACCGAGATGTTGTTTTTTTTTTTTTTCAGGATTCTCCCCCTCCACCTTTTTTTCTTTTTTTTAGTGATAAGAGAATACCTGGACCCCTATGTTCCTCCATTCTCCTCCCCTTTCATTCCCGCCATGTTAGATGCGGTGGGCGGAGACGGAGGCCTCCTCCCCTCTTCCCAAGGTTGGGTCACGTACCCCCCATAGGATACCCTCCTTTTGTATGGGTATAGATCCTTATTGGGATCTCAGGTTGTGGCTCGGATCTCCTCCCCTTCTAGGGGATGGGGTCCCAGACACAACCCTTAGTTGTTTTACGAGACCGAATGGCCTAGGCCATACGACTCTGATGTTTTTTGATTGTACCTACTTGTTATGTTTTTTTCTTCTGTTCCCTCTCCTCCCCCTCTGTTCCTCCCTTACCACTCCTCCTGCTACAGGGTCAGCTTTGTCGTCTCGTCTGCACCGGGCGCGCCACCAATCTGCAAACACAGACCATCCTCACACCCCTCCATGGCTACTCTACGGGTGAGTACATACAACGTTCGAGGTCTTTGCTCCCCACATAAACGAGGTAAGCTGTGGGGGGAGTTGAAACGATTGAAAACCCAAGTGGTCTTCCTTCAAGAGACTCACTTTACGCCCAAGTCCCTACCCAAACTGCCTACTCACCTTTTTAACCAATGGTTTATTAGCACTTCCCCGACAGCTAAATCTAAAGGGACAGCGATAGGCATACATAAGACATGCCCCTTCCAACCCTCCGACCACAAGGTAGATCCCCTGGGCAGGTACGTGTTCCTGAAAGGTAATATTGCGGGCCAGAAATACACGTTCGCGACAATATACGCCCCCAATACCAATCAACTAACTTTCATTGACAACACTCTTGACCGCCTAGCAGACTTTAGGGAGGGCCTCCTGATTCTAGGAGGCGACTTTAACATAAGCCCCGACCCTATGCTGGACACATCACACGCGAGACCCACACATTCCTACGCGTTCCTTAAACACTTTCGTAAGACCATCCAATCCCAACTCTTAGTGGACAGCTGGCGGGTTCTTCACCCATCAGACCGGGACTTTAGCTATTATTCTAAAATACATGATGTATACACACGCATAGACCACATCTATGTAGATCATGGCGGGCTGGAGCTCCTTCAATCTGCGTCCATTGACACCATTTCTATCTCTGACCACGCCCCAGTAACGATTGCCCTCGCCCTGCCCTTAGGCACGCAACGGCAGTGGACATGGAGGCTCAATGACAACCTGCTAGATGACGTGGTCGCAGTGAAGGAGATCACAGACACCCTGACACATTACTTTAGGGAAAACCCAGCAGGCGAGCTGGGCGAAGGGGTGATTTGGGAAGCCCATAAGGCTGTGGTCAGGGGAGCACTGATCTCCCAGGGCTCCAGACTTAAAAAAGCACGTCAGGCAGATTTCTCAAGGGTACACTCAGCTCTTCAGAGGGCAGAACTCCGACATAAAGCTAACGGGAGCAAGGAGGCCTTGACAGAACTGACGGAACTACGGGAACTGTTTTTACGTTTACTGGACCGGCAAACCCGGAAACAATTCCGCTTTCTAGCACATAAATACTATGAGCACGGGAACAAATGTGGGCGGATGCTGGCTCGCGCTCTCCGGAAACGGCACGCACAGACATATATACATAAACTACACACTGCCGCAGGGACACCGATGGTACACTCTTCTAAAATAGCAGCGGGATTCAGAGATTATTACACCAAGCTATATAACTTAGGCTCTACCCTTCCTCCCGAGCCACGAGAAACCAGACAGAGAATGACCCAAGACTACTTAACAGCAGCTGGCCTACCAACACTAACAGAAGACCAGTCCTCAACCCTAGACCTCCCCATAACCTTGGCTGAGCTCGAGACCACGGTGAAGTCCTTGCCCAATGGGAAAAGCCCTGGCCCAGATGGGCTGACTAAGGCCTACTACAAAGCTTTTCTACCCCAGCTAGCCACCCCTATGTGCAAATATTTTAACGCAATAGCAGGAGGGGGGAACATCCCCCCAGAGGCCCTCCTGGCCCATATTACTGTGATCCCGAAAGAGGGCAAGGACCCCACCGTCCCTCAGAGTTATCGCCCCATTTCTCTTCTTAATTTGGACATAAAGATTTTAGCAAAAATATTAGCGAACAGACTTAAACACCTTATCCCCCAAATTGTCCACCCGGACCAAACGGGATTTATAACAGGCAGAGAGGCAAGGGACAACTCCCTAAGGGCACTACACCTCATACATTGGGCCCGTAACCGCCCAGACCCGCAACCTTACATTATTTTGTCAACCGATGCCGAAAAGGCCTTTGATCGGGTAGATTGGTCCTACCTGACAGCAGTGCTCCGATCAATACACTTAGGCCCGCGAATGTTAGCCATAATTGCGGCTTTATACTCTCAACCTTGCGCCCAGGTTAAGGTGAATGGGACCCTCTCAGCTCGATTCCCCATCAGAAACGGCACGAGACAGGGGTGTCCGCTTTCACCCCTTCTGTTCGCCCTAGTGCTAGAGCCGTTCCTCCGCACAGTGCGAGCTAACCCCGATATTAAGGGCCTTCAAGTAGGTAACACGGAACACAAACTCTCGGCTTATGCCGATGACGTACTGTTCCACCTCTCAGATCCTCTGATCTCCCTGCCTAATCTGATGAAGGAGTTGCAGCTTTTCGGATCCCTTTCTAATTTTAAAATTAACCTTTCAAAATCAGAAATTCTCCCCATCTGCCTAAGACCTCATATGGCAACAAACTTACAAGCGGCCTTCCCCTTTGTCTGGACTACGTCGTCCCTGAGATACTTGGGTGTGCAGCTTACTGATCGTTTTGACACCTTATATGCCGCTAACTATCCCCCTCTGATTGCCGCGGTCAAAAGAGACCTCTCACAATGGACACGGACGGCCTTTACGTGGCTAGGAAGGGTGAATATAATAAAGATGAACGTCCTACCGCGCATACTCTTCTACCTACAGATGCTACCAATCCCCCTGCCCAGACTCTTCTTCGACCGAATATCCAGTCTACTGTCTGACTTTATTTGGAACGCACGTAAACCTCGGATAGCCTTACGGATACTACGGCGCCCAAAACGTAGGGGTGGTTTGGGGGTCCCAGACATTAGACAATACTACCGAGCCATAGCCTTGCAGAAGATATTCGACTGGCGTTTCCATACTCACACGAAACTCTGGGTTCCGCTAGAGAAATGTCTGGCGGGCAGGAACTTGTCATATGCACCCTGGTTACACCGGGAACATAGGGGGCTGTCAGACACGACTTCCCCGCTGACGGCTCATGTGCTGTCAATATGGGACAGGATAAACCCGCAGCTGAAACTGGCTCCCCCTATGTCCCCGCTGGCCCCATTGGGGGGTTTCCTATGGTTCCCCCCAGGCGAGCAGATGACTTTCTTTGAACCGTGGGTAGAGGATGGGAACGCCAGTTGTGGTACACTCATGAAGGACGGCAAGCTCCTATGTTATGAAGCTTTGCCGGCAGGACGACAGGGCCCACGGATGAACTTCTGGAAATACAGGCAGCTACATAATTTCTTCCAGATGCATAGGCACACAATTAGAGACCCGTCAACCCTCACCCCATTTGAACGTATTTTTACTGCAGAGGAACCAACGCCACACCTGGTCTCAGAGCTATACCAACTCATGAGCTTAGCCGGCCCCCAAACTACACCCGCCTATATCCGACGCTGGGAGAATGATTTAGGACTAACTTTAACAGAGACGCAGTTATCCCACTTATACTACCTCACCCACGCATCTTCCATAGACTCAAAAACCCAAGAGACGAATTTTAAACTAATGTCTCGCTGGTACAGGGTACCTGCAGATTTAGCTCGTATCTACCCTTCCACATCCGAGTTGTGCTGGAGGGGTTGCGGACACCGGGGAACGTTGACTCACATATGGTGGGAATGCCCCCTGATTAAGCCTTTCTGGGAAGATCTACAAGAGCAGATAAAAACAGTAACAGGGATAGAGGTCCCGTTCTCCCCGCTACATTTTCTTCTGAACATACCCCCAATCCCGCTAAGTCGCTACAAAAAGAATGTGCTTCCACACCTGCTGAATGCAGCAAGACGCCTAGTCCCAATATTTTGGAAGACTTCCAGAATCCCCACTCGAGAAGAGTGGCACAGTAAAGTAGGTGAGATCCGAGAGGCTGAAAACTGGGTGGCTACCTGCAAAGGCCTAGAGGATAGATTTCATAGCACCTGGGCACTCTGGGCTGCATACACCTCAGACCCTAACCAAATTCCCTCTAGCCTAGATATCGCCTTACTGGAACTGGCAGATCCCTCACTAAGGGTGCTTAGGGAGGCTAGGGCCCAGAGGACAGCCACACCACCCCCGAGGGACCGCAGTGACTAGTTCATATGTTGATACTTAACGTTTTTGGCGTGGCGCGCCCGGAGCAGGCGAAGACGACATCCCATTCTAAAGAAGCAGGTAAATCTGACCTAACCCTCCTCCCCCAACCCCCCCCCCCCCCGTTTCTCCCTCCCTGCTACCCACCCTCCTTTCAGTTGCTAAGCAACTATGACTTACCCATCTTAACTCTGTTTCTCCCCCCTTTTTACTTATTATTTTTCTCTGCTGTATTTTGTGGACGATATGTGAACTCATGTGGGACTGTTGACAGACGGGGTCCTATGGCCCTAGGGCCACGAGAGTTATCTGGGGTGATGGCGGTCCCAGCCAGACACTCAGCAATGCCGTGGGGCTCCCCGGGCTGGCGGGGGGGGTCGGGGGTGGTATGTTGGAGGCCATTGAGCCCCCCTCCCCGGCCCCAGCTGCAGGTCTCGGGACCACGCGCTTTATGCATTTTAGGAAGGCGTCCCAGCCCCGGGCCCACCCCCCGGGCCCACCCCCGGAGATGGGACACCCTTAGACGGGACCCCACGCCCCACTTACCCTTCTCACCTACACGGTCCTTTAGCTAATATATGGTTGCCCCTAACTCAGGACCCACAACAATTTCTTTAACCCCCGATTTCCCCCTACCTCTATGTATGTCTGTTAACCAAAGCACTTCTTATTGTTGACACCACGACTCTGTGTAGTCGACGGATTATTATCTTCACAAATGGTTACCACGGTTTGTTTATATGTTATTTTTCCAATAAAAATTGATTACATAAATAGAGAACAAAAAGTTTAAAATCAATGAGCATAAAATGAAAAACTTAGTCACCAGTCCGCTGATAAAGGAGACTGCCAGTGTAGGTTACACAGCCATGCTGATTCCCCCTGATTGTCTCTCGCTGACTGTGACACGCATGCTTCACTTCCAGACGCCTGGAAGACCCTCATGACCACATCCCAGGGTTGTGGGGAAGAGACCCTTGTCCCCATCAACAAGAGCCCCCCCTGGCCCAAAGCACCCACACCCCCATGTTGAGGGCATGTGGCCTGGTATGGTTCAGGAGGGGGCAATCGCTCGCCCCCCTCTTTACTGGCCTGCCATTCTGCATGCTTGGATAAGGGTCTGGTATAGATTTTGGGGGGGACCCCATGCTGTTTTTTTGCATTTTTCTATTGCCGGTAATGGTATTATATTGCCAGCAATTTAAATGTAAATGAATGCCTTTTTTTTCAAATTTTTGCTGCAGCATGTTCTATACATGCTACAGATGTGCCACTTTTCAGTCAGACTAAGGGGACCCCAGGCACTATATTTAAAGGAATAATTTGTATTGTTGCACTTTAAGCATCATTAAAATCACTGCTCCTGTAAAAACTATCTTTTTTAACCACTAGTCGACCTGCAATTGGGGTGAACAAGGCGGATCTCCATTCTTACAGGAGAAATGACAGAGATCTACTGTTTCCAGTGATAGGGAACAGTGATCTCTGTCATGTCCCTGCAAGCCCATCCCCCTACAGTTAGAACACACCCAGGGAACATGGTAAAAGCGGTGTTCCACCCAAAAGTGGAACTTCGCTCATTTGTCCCCCCCCCCCCTCCGGTGCCACAATTGGCTCCTATCGGAGGGAGGGGGAACAGGATACCTTTGACAGGTATCCTGTTCCCACTTCCGGGAGTCTGGGCCCCCAGCCCATGACATCACCGCGGGGCTCCCTCCTCCTCCCTCCTCCTCTCCCTCTCGCTGGGCCAGTAGGAGAGAGGAGCGGGGGCCTCGCGCATACGCAGTAGGGTTCCTGGCTTGAAGCCGTAAGGCTACACTGCTGGGTACCCTTACCCGCAATGGCGGCGGCAGCACCTGACAGCTGATGGAAACATCAGCTGCGATGCCGACATTGCTGGACTCCAGGACAGGTAAGTGTCCTATTGTTAAAAACCAGCAGCTGCAGTTTGTGTAGCTGCTAGCTTTTACTTTTCTTTTTTTTTGGGCGGAACACGGCTTTAACCCCTTGATCGCCCCCCAGTGTCATTTTTACATTGATCAGTGCATTCTTATAGCATTGATCAATGTAATAATGTCCCTGGTACCCAAAAAGTGTCATTTGGGGTCAGATTTGTCTGCCGCAATGTTGCAGTCCCGCCAAAAAGCGCAGATTGCCACCATTACTAGTAAAAACAGTAAAAAAGAAATAAAAGTCTCAAAATCTATCCCGTAGTTTGTAGATGCGATACGTTTTGTGCAAACCAATCAATATACGCCAATCAAAATATATCGGGCTAAACTGATGAATAAATACATTTTTTTATGGGAGATGTATTATAGCAAAAAGTAAAAAAATAGTTTTTTTTTTTTTTTTTTAAATTGTCGCTCTTTGTTTGTTTATAGCGCAAAAAATAAAAACCGCAGAGGTGATCAAATACCACCAAAACAAAGCTCTATTTGTGGGGGAAAAAAAAGGACGTCAATTTTGTTTGGGTACAGCACCGCACAATGCCGTCTCGCAAAAAATGGCCTGATCAATAAGGGGGCAAATCCTTCCGGGGGTTAAAGTGGTTAAAAAATGTTTTTGCATTGATACCAGGGCAGTACCTGAACCCCCATACACATTTTATGGCCAAATACTTGCATATAAGCCTTCAAAATGGGGATTTGCTTTTTCAAGTTCAGCTCCCATAGACTTCAATGGGGTTTGCTGTTCGGGTCAGAACTTTTTATCTGTTCTGGAGTTCTGGAGTTCTGGTTCAGACCATCTCTAGTAGGCATGTTGAACTGTGTTTGGTTCTAGTGAGTAAGCGGCGGGTCCAGGCTGGGGGAAGGGGTTAACTTGTGTAAGTTCTACGCACTACAGGTTATAAAGTAACACCACTACAAAGTTTTAACTCAGCAAAGCAAGAAGAGAAGTGTAGTTGATAAGAGTAACCAAGTACAAGTTCAAGGCACAATAAAACCAGTTGGTACCTTGTAAAGGTGACAGGCCCTCCAGAAGCAGGGGGTCCACCTGCTCCCAGCAGAAGCAGGGTGAAGTATGCCCTGTCCACATAACTATTATTATGATAAAACATATCTGATGACAGGTCTACTTTAAATCTCTCAAAGTCTTTAGCGGGAGATTTTTCTGTGTCTCTGACCTTTCCACATGACCATAACAAGGATGCCGCTCTTTCGGAGCTGGACTCCCCAATCATCTGTTCATTCTGCACTCTGGAGCCTCACTTGGCTTTGTAATTGCCACGTCAATTGTGCAGATTTGGCAGTTGTGTTGGATATACTTCACCGGTGGAACGGAACCCCCAAAGATATAAAGGGTCACCATGTGACAAGGCTCACCCAATAACTCATCAAAACAAACATCAGTTTTTGGGATGTTAGCCTTAAATGTACCTATATGGTAAATTCGCCAGTAGATTTCAATCCACGGTTGTAGAAAGACACAGTACTGGCAGTACCTTCCATGACGTTGAGAATATTTCCTGGAATGGGCAATGCCTGGCACCACAAGCCTCAGCTGTGGCTATTCCCAGAAGGTGATAAGTCACTTGTAACACATTCTAACATTTGAGGATTAGAACTGGCACCCAAAAAGACAGACTTGGGTACTTTTATACTATGCC
The DNA here is from genome assembly GCA_028564925.1 of Lithobates sylvaticus. Classification (NCBI taxonomy): domain Eukaryota; kingdom Metazoa; phylum Chordata; class Amphibia; order Anura; family Ranidae; genus Lithobates; species Lithobates sylvaticus. Next base: position 159,556,708 of record CM053029.1, on the reverse strand, counting down.
CACACTTGGTCAGCACAGTTTATAGACGTCGTTTTGCGGAGGTGAATTCAGGTGTCTGGAATGCCCGCTTGCCAAAAGGCTTTAAAAACAGAAACTTCCAACTGAACTTTATTTAGAAAGCAACAGAAGCTGTCATGCAACTTGAGACCAGCAGATGGCAGAACTGAGCTACCAAAGATCCCAGATTTTTACAATGTAGAACAGTGGTCTCCAAACTGCGGCAAGTCTTTAACTTACCCCTGGGGCACTGTTACCCAAACTGACACCAGTAATGAGGTAGGATTCTTTCCACTGGCATCAACAGTGGGTATAATTCCTCCCACTGACATCAACAATGGGGCACTCATCCTCCCACCAACACCAACGCAACGATGGAGCACTAATTATTTAATTGACACCAATAATGGGACACTATTGCTTCTCTTACTGATCGTAGATGCTAAGTCATTTTTTTACTCCCAATGACCAACAAGACATTGAGGCATTGTTCACTTCCAGTGATGTTGGGACATTTTCTACCCCCTCTGGCCACAGTCCGGCCCCCATAAAGTCTGAAGGACAGTAAACTAGCCCTTTGTGTAGAAAGTTTGGAGACCCCTGTTGTAGACCATTCTAGGTTAGGATACATGTAAGCTTTAGCAGTGTCCTGTTTCACATTGGTATTTTTATTTTTGCATCCCATATTTCTGAATATAGAATTTGAAAATAAATGTTGGCTGATCATTGTATGCAATGGCTTACTTAAAGTTATAAAAAGCAAAATGAAAATCACACAATCAATATATAACTAATGCGATAGCTGCACAATGTTAAGGCCGTTTAACTGTATCACAAAATTCAGACAATTTCCAGCTCCCAGCACTGTCATCATGAAAAGAAGACTTATTTAAAGTGGTTGTAAACCCTTACAGACCACTTTGTGCTACAGGTAAGCCTATAATAAGCCTTACCTGTAGCTACCCAGGACATCTCCTAAACCTGCACGGTTTAGGAGATATCCACTGTACTTGCATGTGCCGACGTCATTGGCACATGCGCACTGACACAAACTGAAGCAACGGCACATTGCTTACTACCTTAAATACCTATAAATACCTTTTTTTCTGGGCATCTTTGATCTGGGGTTTTCTCCCTCTTCCTCTTTCCTAAGGCCACATTATTCACATTTGTGAATGTACCTGACACTGATTATATTAGGGTGACCAGACGTCCCAGATTTCTGGGGACAGTCCCCAGATTGAGGACACTGTCCCCAGAGACCGTCTGTCTCTGGATCTGTCCATGGATTAAAGGGGAGGTGGGGGGACCCAAGACCCAACATCTACGCCTGCACCTCTGACTGTCAGTTTAGTATGCAGTGGGGGGAGGTGGGAGGCGGCGATCGGCAGCTCTATGGTGTCCGCGGGATCTCCCTGGGGCTAGTAGTTCTCTTCCTGACTGTATACAGTGGAGAGAGGAGGGGCCTCTGACCCGAGCATGTATCAGTTTCACTGTCCAGAGTACAAGTTAGACGCCCTGCTTGTACACTCTTGCTGATACATGCTTGGGTCAGAGGCCCCTCTCCACTGTATACAGTCGGGAAGAAAACTATTAGCCCCAGGGAGATCCTGCAGCTTGCGGGCACCACAGAGCTGCCGATCGCCGCCTCCCACCTCCCCACACTGCATAGTGAACTGCAACAGAAGTGATGAGAGGTGCAGGGAAAGATGCTGACCACAGACTATCAACATGCGGGTGAGTGACCATGGGGTGAAAGTGTGGGGTGGGGGAATACAGGCCACAGATGTGTTAGGCCCCTTTCACACTGGCGAACTGATCGGGTCACCCTGTCAGTTTTTCATGCAGACCCGATCAGACCATCCATTGCCCTCTATGGAGCAGTAGATGTCAGCGGACCTGTGTCCGCTGACACCCGTCACCATCTGATCCGGTCCACTAAAAACAGACAGATGGGAGATCCATTTCCCATCTGTCTGGTGGATTGGATGGTCCATTTCCATCCAAAATCCCCATAGAGAGCAGCGTGCTGTGTCCATTTCCACTCTGCATCAGCGGACCGGACACAGACATGTCATCCGTTTGCTCAGTGGTAATCAGGGGAGAGATCCCCCACTGAGCAAACGGATTCCGCTGTGTCAACTTTAATTTGATTTGCCGGGTGCCTGCCACACCAAGTCCCACCTCCTGGTTTTCTCCTTTAAAATACAGCACACCTGTCCAATGCCGGAACATGTGTGCTGTCTATCATAGGTAGGAGTTGTCCAGAAGGTAGGACTTGTGTGATGATCCGGCGAATCGAATTAAAATTGAAACAGCCAAAAACACCAGCCTGACACCGGGGGCGGACCACCCAGCCCCCCCCCCCGGCTCAGCACCCGCCCTGGATCCGTGTGATGATCCGGTCATTTTCGGCAGAACACTGGCTCTTTTCTCCTCTCTGATCCGCTGCACACATGAGGCTGCATACCTGGGCACAAGTGAGGCTGCATTCCTGGGCACAGGTAAGGCTGCATTGATAGGCACAGGTGAGGCTGTATTCCTGGGCACTGGTGAGGCTGCATTTGTTGGCACAGGTAAGGGCTGCATTCCTGGGCACAGGTGAGGCTGCATTCCTGGGCACTGGTGAGGCTGCATTCCTGGGCACTGGTGAGGCTGCATTCCTGGGCACAGATGAGGCTGCATTGCTGGGCACTGGTGCGTCTGCATACCTGGGCACTGGTGATGCTGCATTGCTGGGCACTGGTGAAGCTGCATTCCTGGGCACAGGTGAGGCTGCATTCCTGGGCACAGGTGAGGCTACGTTGCTGGGCACAGGTGAGGCTGCATTAGTTGGCACAGGTGAGGCTGCATTAGTTGGCACAGGTGAGGCTGCATTGTTGGGCACAGTTGAGGCTGCATTCCTGGGCACTGGTGAGGCTGCATTCCTGGGCACAGATGAGGCTGCATTGCTGGGCACTGGTGAGGCTGCATTCCTGGGCACTGGTGAGGATGCATTCCTAGGCACAGGTGAGGATGCATTGCTGGGCACAGGTGAGGCTGCATTGCTGGGCACAGGTGAGGCTGCATTGCTGGGCACAGGTGAGGCTGCATTCCTGGGCACTGGTGAGGCTGCATACCTGGGCACTGGTGAGTCTGCATTCCTGGCCACTGGTGAGGTTACATTCCTGGGCACAGGTGAGGCTGCATTCCTGGCACCGGTGAGGCTGCATTCCTGGGCACCGGTGAGGCTGCAATTCTGGGCAGTGGTGAGGCTGCATTCCTGGGCACTGGTGAGGCTGCATAGATGGGCACAGGTGAGCCCTGTATTCTTTATGTAATGCACTCCTGAGCCCTGCACTCTGTTTTTTCTGTCTTATCTTCATAACATTTGGCAGTCATATCTCAACAAATTTTAAGCAGTATCTTTTTTTTTTTGTATCTTTTGTATATGGATGAAATGTGAGAAATAACATATATATGATACAATCATTCCCATAAACACATAGCACATACATTGCATATATAATTTGAGGAAAATATGCCTATCAAATAGTTTACAATTTGCCAATAAAAAGAAAAAAAAAAATATGCAAGAACCCCAGTGGGGGTTCCCGGCGATTAACTCTGGAAGCCAGCTTCATTGAAAGCAATAGGAGACTGACAGCTTCTGCAGTTAATCACGGCTGCTTGCATGTTATTGCTTGTGCAGCAATCACCCACAGTTGATCGGCCCTGGATGCAGTCGGGCCCATTCACAAGTATGAATGTGGCCTAAATGTTGCACCGCTGTAATGGTGCCACTCTTTGAAGCTCTGTGAGCCCAGGGTAGCTGGATGACATTCCTTGACGCCCTGAGATCATAGGAATTGGGTTGAATGCAGCAGGGCGTCATTCAGACTGGGAGAACAGCATCATCTTGTGATGAAAATTACTGTGGGAAGAGTGTGGATGGTAGGGTGAGAAGATGGGTAATTTCCATTTTTCATTATGCATTAAAGTGTAGTTGGACTGCATGTGCCACTGCAACAAACAGACAAGTGCTCATCTGTTTATAATTATTCAGGCAAGGTTAAAAGTTGCCTTAACCACTTCAGCCCCAGAAGGATTTACCCCCCTCCTGACCAAGCCCTTTTTTGTGATACGGCACTGCGTCACTTTAACTGACAATTGCGCGATCGTGCGACGTTGTACCCAACGTCATTGTACCCGGGCCACCGTCAGACATCGAATCCACGGGACCCACAGGCACGCTCCCATGCCACCGGCGGCAAGCGCGTGCCCGCTAGCCACGGCTGATGCATCGCCGTACAGGTACATTGTTTTGCGCACCCGTGCCACTTTGCCGAAGTATATCGTTGTGAGCCGGTTGGCAAGTGGTTAAAGTTTCTCTAAACACAAACAGTTTAGTTTACATTGTCCCTTCTAATTCTGTATGTGGATGATGGCACTGTAATTATTTTATTTAAAAAAACAAAACATCTAAGTACCTTTTTCCTAATTGATATACAGCTGTCACATGACCCAGATCTTTCCCACCCTGTTTGCAGGGAAACATAAGCAGGAGAAGCTTCTAGTCCTCTGCTGCTGGTCACATGTTCAAAAAAAAAAAAACTGCCTTTGGAATACAGAGTATAAATAATATCAATAAACCATTTTAAATACAAATATATATTTGAAATCAAATTGTTAATATTTTGTGGGAAAAAATGGTGTGGGCCGTTTTCAAATGGTGTGGGCGGTTTTCTGCCAGTCACAGGCTGTGTCACGCCCCTCCAGCCTGTGTCTTAAAATAGGAGGGAGGTGAAGCCTCCGTTAATCTACATGTAATATTCCACCCCCCATTGTGTTTAGCTGGTTAGTGGGCATGGAGGAGGAGGAGGGAGTGGGCTGTCATTTACTACTATGTATACACCCACATGGTTGACTTTAAAGCATCCTTTTTTCAACCAGGGTGCCTTGAGGTCTCTTCAGGGTTTCCTTGGCAAAAAGCCTAAAAATTGCCCAAAAATTGTATACAAGCCAGCAGGTGGATCAAGCCTGCATTTTAGTTACACAAAGCCACAGGTTTTCATTGTACACCATTATGACCTTCTAGCTGCTGGCATCCTCACAACCAATGGCATCATCAGTTGATAAGGAGGATGCCGGTCGTCTGCACAGCATCATTGTTTGATTCTTCCCTGGCCCTCTCCGTCAGCCTTGGGGTCACATTAGCTAAATGATGGAGAAAAACTGAGAAAGAAGAGAAACACTGGAATACTAGTCAGTACCAGTGTGCAAAAGTGTATTTGATTTGGAAGAATAAAACACCTCTAATGTTGGGTGTCCTACATGTTTTAATCTTGATGCATTACATTTTAGAACAGGTCACCTCAAGTCCATAATTTTGGAGGGTGCCTTGAGATTGTCCAGAATTTTAAAGGGTGCTTTGACTGAAAAAAGGTTGAGAAACACTGCTCTATAGTCACACGGGCTGCTCAGATGTGATAGGGAAGAAATGCTCAGCATAGAAAACTGAGCGTGTGCAGAGTTGCCACCACAGCTGCAAAATTCCTAACTGAATTGGGGACAAGGACAGAAGGTAGAGATAGAGAGCAGCACGATCAACCAGTTTTTTTGCAGAATACAGAAAACAAAACTCATAGTGACTTATGCCGTGTACACATGACCGGACTTCCCAGCAGACTAGGACTTTTGGCGGACTTCCGACGGACTTTCCGAACGAATGGACTTGGACACACACAATCACACCAAAGTCCGACGGATTCTAATGTGATGATGTACGACCGGACTAGAATAAGGAAGTTCATAGCCAGTAGCCAATAGCTGCCCTAGCGTCGGTTTTCGTTCGTCGGACTAGCATACAGACAAACAGGATTTTTCGACCGGACTCAAGTCCGTCAGAAAGATTTGAAACATGTTCCAAATCTAAAGTCCGTCTGATTTTTCGACAGCAAAGGTCCGATGAAGCCCACACACGATCGAATTGTCAGACGGATTCGTTCCGTCGGACCTTTGCTGTTGAAAAGTCCAGCCGTGTGTACACGGCATTAGTGAGTATGAAGAGCATGTAATACACCATTTATTGATCATTTTTTTATAATGTGGGTTTAGTGACACTTTAACCGCTTCCCGACCGGCGCACGACGATGTACGTTGACAGAATGGCACGGACAAGCATAAGGGCGTACAGGTACGTCCCCTTTAAGATGACGCCGTGCCATCGAGCACGCACCGCTGGTCGGGACTTGATCGCTGCGGGGATACCCGCGATCGTCTCACGGGAAGGCTGAACGGGGAGATGCGGAAGTAAACAGCATCTCCCCGTTCTGCCTAGCAACTAGTGATTCCGATCTCTGCTCCCTGTGATTGGAGCAGAGATCAGCATTCACTAGCTCACAGCCACGCCTCCCCACAGTTAGAAACACGCCTCTAGGAACACATAACCCCTACACTGCCACCTAGTAGTTAACCCCTTCACTGCCAGTGTCATTTACACAGGAATCAGTGCATTTAAATAGCACTGATTGCTGTATAAATGACAATGGTCCCAAAAATGTGTCAAAAATGTCCGATGTGTCCGCCATAATGTCGCAGTCACAATAAAAATCGCTGATCGCCGCCATTACTAGTAAAAAAAAATTTATTAATAAAAATGCTATAAAACTATCCCCTATTTTGTAAACACTATAATTTCTGCGCAAACCAATCAATAATCGCTTATTTCGATTTTTTTTACCAAAAATATGTAAGAATACGTATCGGCCTAAACTGAGGAAAAAAATTTTTTTTTATATATTTTTGGGGATATTTATTATAGCAAAAGGTAAAAAATAATGCGTTTTTTTCAAAATTGTCGCTCTTTTTTTGTTTATAGCGCAAAAAATAAAAACCGCAGGGGCGATCAAATACCACCAAAAGAAAGCTCTATTTGTGGGAAAAAAAGGACGTCAATTTTGTTTGGGAGCCACGCCGC
>CM053029.1:159498849-159549263 GCA_028564925.1 Lithobates sylvaticus | reverse complement strand
ATGCAAACACACTACAATGTTTTAAAAAAATATAACACTTCTTTCAAAATGCAGTGCACCACAATGCACAGTATAAGCGTTGTGGTGCATTGTACTTAACTGTACAATGCATTGGAGTGCCGTTCACAATGACTTTCACAGCACATAGAGCAGATGCTTTGTAGCAATGCGCGTTTCCACATACAGAAGTGTGAATGGGCCCTAAGTGGTTTTTCTATCATGCTTGCAGGCTGCAGTATTCTTCCTCTGCCAGATGATGGTGCTGTAGCCTTAGTGGATGTTTTCAATCTGCAGCTCGGCCTGTGAAATAACTTACCTGGTATGTTGATCCACAGGCTTCTATACCTATTAAATCACTGATCTTTATGTAGATAAAAGTTATAACTTTTCTCTGATTTGGCTAGCTGCATACTAGTTCTATGTCTGAACACTAGAAGAAGGAGGTCAGCAATGGCAGCCCCAATTTTTTCCCCTCTGTATAGGGTGGTTGGGGCTTAAATAATCTATCAGGGTGCACAAATGTTTTTGAAATCAAATTTTTGTGGGTGTGTAGTTCGTAAATATATTTAGACATGGGGGCAGCCATTTTTGCTTATTATAGATGCAGGCCATGCTTGTTATGTAGTGTTGGGCTTTACTGTTCCCCTTTTATCTCTCTTATGCCACGTACACACGACCAGACTTTCCGTCAGAATAAACTCAGACGGTTTTCCTGACGGAGTTCCGACCGAACAGACTTGCCCACACACGATCGAACCAAAGTCCGTTCGCTTTGAACGCGATGACGTACGACGGGACTAGAAAAGGAAGTTCAATAGCCAATAGCTGCCCTTGCGTCGTATTTGGTCCCCTGATGACGTCAGTTGTGACGAAACGCCGTAGGGTTCGTTACGTACGATCGTACTGCGCATGCGCGAGTATTGTCCCATAGATCGAACGGAGCCGCCATTACCTTGCAAGGTTTTTTCGATTTTTTTGTCATGCCATTGTGGTTAATTCAATAAACCCACTGGAAACGTCTACACTATTCGAGTCCCCTTTTGTTTTCTATCTATATCATCCATCCATCCGGTCGTTATACTGCCAGTGACGCACGAGGATTTTCGGCGAACAGCCGCCATTCGTGAGGAGATCCGTTGCCGTCGGATATCGACTCGGACGTGGGATATCCCCAACAGCACCAAGGCTGTTCATCTTAAGCTCAGTTTGACCCCCCTGAATAAGGGCGGTCGCTGGCTTTCTGGTAAGCCTCCCCCCCCCTTCTGCTTTATCTCTGTGGTGATGGGCTGCACTACTACCAACAGCTACATTTTGGATTGATTTCACAGGAACTTTTATGAATTCATTTGTTCATTTCCTTTAATCACTTTGGACTTTTTGAATTTTTTCACATATGAACTTTGTTTGAGTATTTATTTATTCACTTCCTCCATCTGGGGGTTTTTTTCATTTATTGAGTATGAACTTTGTTTGAACATTTATTTGACTAATCATTTTGGGTTATTCATATTAACTGATTATGCATTTTGTTTGAATTATTACTATTTTCACCAATTAATTTGGGTCACGTTAACTGGTAATTTATAATTTTCCATTATCCAGCGCTGCATTTTCTGTTTACATATGTCGTATTTGGTCCGTCGGACCAGCATACAGACAAATGGTTTTCCCGATAGAAATTCATTCCGTCTGAAAGATTTAAAGCATGTTCTATTTCTAGGTCCGTCAGATTATCCCACACACGATCGGAATATCCGACAGAATGTTTCGGTCTGACCTTTTCTGACGGAAAGTCTGGACGTGTGTACGCGGCATTAGTATGAATCTATTGGTCAGGTTTGACCTGATTTTAAAGCTTGATTTGTGTTTCAGGTCTTTCCAGGTTTACAGACATGTCAACAGCAGTAATTCCCTCCCCCCATCCTGTACCCTTGCTACCCGATCCTCCAGTTCACTCCCCTGGCTTTGCGCCCCGTGGAAACCATCGGATATTACTCCAGAGCCCTCCTTACAGTGATGCAAAATTGGAGCTGCTGAGAAGACTGAGGAGCCCTCTAAAGATGGAGCAGTCCTCTTCTCACACCCTGGGCTACCTGACTTGGCTAGAGGTCAGCCGGCTGCCCCCTCTCCTTCCGCTGCGGCCGGACCGACCATATGATAGTGCTGTGTGGAGACAGGTAACCGCGGCTCCAGCCAGCCCCAGACCCCAAGACTCCATCCCTGCGCCCTCCCGAATGGAGGAGAACACATGGAGTAAGTTTGCTCGTTGCAGTGGGGTTCGGCGGGACGAGAGGGAAGCATATGCTTTACATATACGGAGCCAAGGAAGAGCGCCTCCTATGGACTCACAAGGGAACATACTTCCACCTCCTGGGTACAAATGGTGAGTCGGCCAAATTGGTTGGTATAAGCCTTTTGAAGTTGCTCTAGTTCCTACTGCCTACCTGTTATATACTTTGCCCTGTAAAGTTACTCCGTTTTCCGAGGTTGCACTTATTTCCCCAGAGTGCCTCTGCTCTGCCTTGTAACACATACTGATCTGCATCTGACCTTCATGCTGCTGAAACTCTTCTGCTTACTTCCTGTGCATTAAATATGACACCGCTTTAGGCTCGGTCTACACTGCTGTGAGGCCAAAGTCGTACGACTTTGCCCTGTGACTTCCTTCTGACTTGATCCAACTTGGATGCTATTTAGGAGCCTGAACAAAGGCTGAACTCGCACCAAGTCGGACCAAAGTAGCGCAGGAACCTTTTCTAAAACCGGAGCGACTTGTGTAGCATCAGGTAAGACAGCTCTCATAGGGAAACATTGCATTTGACATGTAATGCGACTTGGGGTCTCACAAGTCGGATCCCATGTCGCAGAAGTGTGAACCGAGCCTTAGCTGCTAGTGGGAGTAACTGTGAACCTGTATTACCAAACCCAAACCCCACCATTTTAGCAAGATTAGCAAAGTTTAAAGTGTTATTAAACCCACAACAATAAAATTAGTCTGGTGATACTTTATCACCATTGGGTTTTAATTTTTTTCTGCTAAAAAAGACAGACATTTTTGAAAAAAATACCTTTTCCTGACAGGCTCCATGGCAGCATACGTGTGGGTTGACCCCGCCTCCATAACTACCCAATAGGACCCCTCTCCCATAAATCTTTGCTCCTGGCTGCTATCCGTGTTCCTTTTTTGTCCTCCTCCGTAGGACCATGTGGTTCTCCTACCTGAAGATGACTTCACAGCGATCGATCGGCCGAATGACAAGTTGTGTTTCCTCCGATAGGCCCTGACTGTTAAGCAGGGTATGGAGAGTAATTGCAGAGTAGCGCTGAAGAAATAATGGTCTTACCTTAAGTGCGCCCGGCCTGTTTACCTGTGGCTACAGGTGGCCCTTATCTGCTGGAGGTCCGGTGTGTGCGTGGATTCGTTCGGCCATATGATCGTTGGTGGAGTGGTGAGCATGTATATTTCCATGGCAGCAGTGTATTTATGTGTACTGCCTTGTTTTTCCTTTTCCTGTATCTATGTGCTGCATTTTGCTGTTTGCTGAACGCTTCTGCGTTCCAGCAAACTTCTCCCTTCAATTTCCGGGTCCGCGGGCGTTCTGCGCATGCGCGGACCCGACGTGAAAGCGAGGCTTGGTTCTCGCGCGTGCGCGTTGAGGACCCCGGCGTCGGATGACGCCGATGACGTCACGGGCGGCAAATTTAAAAACCCTGCAGAGCTGACAGAGCCCCGGGAATGATTGCGGACACCACAGCGACTTCCCGGGGCTATTTCTCTGGCGTTTGAAGGTAGGATCCATCCCTTATGATAGGGATATGTGGGGTTTTGTCTATCTGAGGTCTGAATGTATTTTTTTCTTATTGCTACAATGTAGGTATCTGTTATTGTGTGCTATGGATGCTTCACTGCCCCCTAGGGCCAGCCCGCTCATGTTAGGTAGGTTCTAAAATACATCCTTTTGTATTTTTAAATTTTTTTGAAGAGAGTAAGCATAGGCAGCAAGTTTGACCTGTCCCTTCTGTCTGTTTTCTGTGTTTACAGCCCTTCTAAATCTGATCCACAACCTAGTGCCTATAGACGCAGTGGATCGTCAAAATCGCACCACCACAAATCCTCCTCAAAATCCAGCCACCATAGGTCCGCCAGGTCGGAACAGCGTGACAGGGATTATTCCCGCCCCCCTGTGGCTCACTCCAGCAAGAGGCCAGAGAAAGCATGTTGGGGGTGCAGAATGCCTGTGCCAGCAGACAAATCCCTATGTGACCATTGTTTCACTAAGGCAGCGGATGAAAGAGACGGCGCTGATCAGCGCTTAGAATCAATGGTGAGGCGAGTGGTAAAGGAATCCCTGCAGGAAAGGGAAGCTCAACAGCCTTGTGAATCCCCGGCAGACCCACTAGATCCTATAGTAGGAGAGGGGGTACTACAGGAAACATGGGAATCATCCCAGCCTAGCCGCCATTCTGCCCTTGTCTCAGACAGTGAATCGGATCCGGAAGATCCAGGTTTGGGGTTTGATTATGGTTTGGTTCCCTCCCTGGTTAAGGCGGTGAGAGAGGCTCTGAAGTGGGAAGATCCTATCACTTTCCCCCCGAAGCAAAGGAAATTCTTTAAACAGCTCAATAAGGAGCGTCAATTTTCTCCGTTTCTATCCGAATTGGGTGATATTATTTCAGAAGAATGGAGCAAGATGGACAAAAAGAGTTCCATGCAATCCAAAATCCTTAAACTTTACCCTTTTAGGAAGAGGATGTGAAACACCTGGAGTCAGCTCCAATGGTAGATGCAGCACTTATGCGTTTGGTGAGATATGTGACTCTCCCCTTAGAAGACACTGTGTCATTCAAGGATCCTTTAGAGAGACGGATCGATTCAGATCTAAAAAGAATCTATTTGACCTCCGGGATGGCGTGCAAACCAGTGCTTGCGATCGCAGCAGTGTCAAAGGCCATAGAATTCTGGGCTGACAGCATTGAAGAATACCTGAGAGGCATTTCAATAGACACGGCTAAAGACTCACCCATTCAGGAGATTAGGATGGCTTCAGCCTTCTTGGGGGAGGCATCCATTGATGTCATTCGCCTGATGTCTTGGGATATGCTGGCAGCCGTTTCGGCACGCCGTGCGTTGTGGCTCCGTCCGTGGCTCGCAGACCCTGCTTCTAAGCAGGCTTGGTGCCGCATCCCCTTTGAAGGGTCCTCATTATTCGGCAATAAGCTTGATTCTGCCATATCCCGGGCCACAGGTGGGAAATCTGGGTTTCTCCCTCAGGATAGGCGTCCTCAAAATCAAGGACGCTCTTTTCCAAGAAGACAGAATGCGGATCGTGCCAGGGACGCACGCAGCTATAAACCCGGCCGAGAGTTCTCCAGGACATGGAGGTCCAGGCAGTCTTCTTTTAAGAAGGCCTCTAAAGGTGGTTCCTCTGGGAACCAGGATTCTGGGAAGTCCTTTTGAAATTGGGCCCGCTCAAACATGTCGAGTGGGGGCCCGTCTTCTCCACTTCAAACATGTTTGGGCGGCCTCAATTCGGGACTATTGGACCGTAAAGACAGTGTCGTCCGGTCACAAGTGGGTCTTCTGCAACACTCCAAAACTCAGATTTATCCCTACTACTCTTCCAAGCTCAGAAGAGAAAAGACAGGTCCTTTTGACCTACGTAAGCTGTTTATTGGAACAAGGCGCAGTCGTACCCGTCCCAGAGGAAGAGAGGGGCGAAGGCATGTATTCACCCCTGTTTTTGGTGCAGAAGAAGAACGGCACATGGAGGCCAGTAATAGACCTGACCCATCTCAACTCATTCATCCGCAAGGAGAAATTCAAGATGGAGTCCCTACTTACCATACAACAGTCAGTACACTTGGGAGACTGGTTAATATCAATCGACCTGAAAGACGCATATTTTCACGTGCCTGTGACAAAGGACTTCCACAAATTCCTCCGCTTCGCGATAGGCAACCAACACCTACAGTTCACTTGTCTACCCTTCGGGTTAACCACGTCACCCCGGGTCTTTTCCAAGGTGCTGTTGGCGGTAGTGGCTCTTCTCAGGGTCAAGGGGGTGCGTCTCCACCATTACTTGGACGACTTGCTTTTACTGTCTCAGAGCAAGGATCAGCTATTAGATCACAAAAAGGTTGTCATCTCTACCCTGCAAGAGTTCGGGTGGCTCCTGAATTTAGAGAAAAGTCAGCTAGAGCCGTCTCAGTCCCTCGTGTTTCTGGGCGCTCTATTCAACACCGTGGAGGGTACCATCTCCCTCCCAGAGGAGAAAATCATGGTAATCCGAGACAGGATTCAGGCAGCCCGTGGATCAACTCACCTTTCTGCTCTCCAGTGCCTGAAAATAATTGGCACGATGACAGCAACCATCCCCATGGTGAAGTGGGCCCAGTGGCATACCCGTCCCTTTCAGAAGGGATTTCTGCATCAGTGGAACTCTGTCGACCAGAATCAGCGCATCTTTCTTACCCCATCTATGAGGACATCTCTCCTCTGGTGGCTTCAGGGGAAGAATCTGCGCAACCATCATTCGATTGTCCCCATCTCATGGATCACGGTGACCTCAGATGCCAGCAACCAGGGTTGGGGCGCTCATTGCCTTTCGGAGGTGGCTCAGGGCAGGTGGACATGCCAGTCTCAAGGAGTCGTTTCCATTCTGGAACTGAGGGCAGCCTTTCAGGCACTGCTATCCTTTCGCCATCTAGTGTTGAACTCTTCCGTCATGCTAAGGTTGGACAACACAACGGCAGTGGCATACATAAGGAAACAAGGCGGGACTCACAGCTGGTCCCTGTTACAAGAAGTGGAGCCTTTAATGAGTTGGGCTCAAAAGAACTTAGCCAACATCTCGGCGGTATACATTCCGGGGGTCCAGAATGTGCAAGCAGACTTCTTGTCTCGGGTCGAGTTGGACAACAACGAGTGGTCCCTCCACAGAGAAGTTTTCGAGTGGCTCCTAACACTGGGTGTATCTCCGGAAGTCGACATGTTCGCTTCCCCTTGCAATTTCAAGATACCGAAGTACTTTGCGAGGTTCAGGGACCCTCAGGCGTTCGGGATAGATGCTCTCACGACCAGTTGGGATTTCCAGAGGGCCTATGCCTTCCCTCCAGTCCCGGTAATCCTACAGTTTCTGCGGAGGCTCAAAACAGAAAAAGTGGAGATTATGGCGGTCATTCCATTCTGGCCCAACAGGCCGTGGTTTCCTCTGCTGCTGCTCCTCAGCTATCGAGACCCAATTCCCCTACCTCTCAGGCCGGATCTATTGTCTCAAGGCAAGATGTTACACCCGTTTCCATCTTGTCTGCACCTCAAGGTGTGGTTCTTGAGAGGGGAAGGCTAGAAGCGCTTGGTTGCCCAAAAGAAGCGATTCCGACACTTCTTAATGCCAGACGAAGAAGCACTAATAGGGTGTATGAGCGCATTTGGTCCAGGTTTGTTATACACATGTCATCAAGAGAAAACTCGTGTAACTCTCCAGAGGTTCATGATATTCTGAGCTTTCTTCAGTCCGGACTGGATTTATCCCTGGCGGTTGGCTCGTTAAGAGTGCAAGTGTCAGCCATCTCAGCCTTCACGGGAGTCTCATGGGCGAATCACGCCTTAGTTCGTCAGTTCTTTAAGGGTGCCATCAGGCTCAGACCACAAAGAAGACCCAGGTTTCCCAAATGGGACCTTCCATTAGTTCTGGATTTTCTGTCAAATCTTGGAAAGGATTCGTCTCAACCTTTGTCTGTTAAGGATCTTACTCTGAAGACTATCTTCCTAGTGGCGATAACGTCAGCGAAAAGGGTATCAGAGATCAGGAATCTGAGTTCAGAGGAACCTTTTCTGACCTTTTTTGAAGACAGAGTGGTGCTGATTCCAATGTTAGGGTCAAACCCAAAAGTGACCACAGTCTTCCATGAGAATCAGGAGATTGTACTCCCTACCTTCAAGACATCAGATGACCAAGAGATCCATCCTCTTGATGTAGGCCACACCTTAAAACAATACCTGGAGGCAACAGCTCCATTCAGGCAAACGGAATTCCTCTTCGTCCTTCTTCATGGCAAGAATAAAGGGATGCGAGCGTCAATTAGGTCAATTTCCACGTGGATTGTGCAGACGATTCAAAGGGCATACAGAGCTAAGGGCTTGGCTCCTCCTGAGGCAGTGACGGCTCATTCAACACGGAGCATCTCGACTTCGTGGGCGGCTTCTCGGCATGTGGCGCCTGATATTATTTGTAGAGCGGCCTCTTGGTCCACAATTAATACTTTTCTTTCTCACTATTGCGTTGAACCAGCTGCGCTGTCTTCTATTAATTTTGGTTTACATGTGTTGTCGTTGGACAATGTTAAATAAATTTTGGTTTCTTTGCTCAACATTTTGCCCACCCGGGTGTGTTTTGGCGAGTTATTTCCCACACGTATGCTGCCATGGAGCCTGTCAGGAAAACGGAAAATTTATATCAAATACTTAACGTAATTTTCCTTTCCTGATAGGCTCCATGGCAGCAGGAGTTCCCTCCCAAATGTCTGGAGTAGGCTAGTTACGGAACACGGATAGCAGCCAGGAGCAAAGATTTATGGGAGAGGGGTCCTATTGGGTAGTTATGGAGGCGGGGTCAACCCACACGTATGCTGCCATGGAGCCTATCAGGAAAGGAAAATTACGG
Organism: Lithobates sylvaticus; assembly: GCA_028564925.1. NCBI lineage: Eukaryota > Metazoa > Chordata > Amphibia > Anura > Ranidae > Lithobates > Lithobates sylvaticus. The sequence goes on along the minus strand of CM053029.1, from coordinate 159,540,600 downwards.
TAAGTATTTGATATAAATTTTCCGTTTTTCCCTTTACTGTTTCTTTCTTCCTTTTTCTGTTATAGCATTTTGTAAATTAATCTTTCTTCATAAACTTAACCCAAAATTTATACTGCTATATTTTTTGGTATAAATAACCCAAATCACTTTTCTGTTAAATAAATAACCCAAATCAGTGTATATATTTAGTCTGTGTGAAAGTTATAGAGTCTACAAGCTATGGTATACATGTATTGACGGCCTATCTCATTTCTTGAGGCTCTAAAATGCCAGGACAGTACAAATACCCCCCAAATGACCTCTTTTTGGAAAGTAAACAGTCCATGGTATTTAGTAAGAGGCATGGCAAATTTTTGTGAGGTTGTACATTTTTATCACATTTTTTTGCAAAATGAAGAAATTAAATAATATGTGTTTTTTTTTTTTTTTCACACAGTTATCATTTTAACAAGTTATGTCTCACACACAGCCTAACACCAGAAAACTCATTCTGCTATGACTCCTGAGTATGAGGATACCACATGCGTGAGACTTTTTCACAGCCTAGCTGCATAGAGGGGTCCAAAATCCAAGGAGCACCTCAACGGCAGGTGTTGCTGTCAGATTACAATGTCCCGTGGGGGGAGAGGGGGTTTGTTTGTGTGGATAGAGGAATCATGAAAAAATAAAAAATAAAACTAACAGTGTATGGCTAGCTTTAGGCTTTAAGCACCTATGTAGAGCTGACAACAAATCCAGACAGTCCCATCTCTGCTAAGGAAGTTGTATTCTCACTCTGCAGTCTGTGTGATCTGATCTCTCTGCCGTTGAGATTTTTTTACAGCTGTAGAAAAACAAAGCAGGGAAAGCTGCCAGTTGCAAGTGGTAAAGATTAATTTAAAAAAATATAAAAATAGGAATTCGGAGTAAAACGGGCAACACAACAAAATTCCAGCCCGTGCGCCTTGGACAATGATACTAAAGCTAAGAGCTGCTACTTAGATATAGGTATATAAAGAGAGATCAAACTGTGGTCCGAATTGGACTGTAGCTTGATAGGTAGCGCTAAAGTGAATCAAATCTAAAAATAACCTAAACAAATAAATATACAAATAATCCCACGTGATGGATAGTTTAAAGTGTCCTTGACGGGAAAAAAATTGCAGTGAAAATTATTTTTAAAAAATACTTCAAAAATTAATGTGCATACATATAAATGAACAAAAAAGTGCCACAGTGTTCATTAGTGTTCATAGAGATTTAGGAAAAATAAAAGTGAAAAACAGATGACCGGTGCTCCTTTGACAAAACAGTGTATCTTCACAAGATATTAATCGATCAATCTATCAATCTTCCACCACACCGTTGTACTCAAAAGTGTCCACTCCCATAGGAAACTCACTCACCGAATGTTGTTGCCCACACTCACGTGTAAGGCTAACTAGCATAAACCACTCTCCCACAATCGGTCAGCGTTCCTCCAGTATTTTCAACTTAGTGCAATCAGAATATTCCACATGAAAGTAAAGAAATGTGCTCCAATAGTGTATTATTGCAAATTTATTAAAAATAGCTAACACTCCAAGCTTCAAACATTACACTCACATTTTAAAAGAATAAAACCAGCAGAAATGAATCACAAAACGCCACAGCAGGTTCCACTCCAATATTCAAACCACTGCAATACCACTTCAGAATGTAGGTGCTAGGTCACGGCGGACCTGAGGTGTCTGCAAAACCACAATGTAGTTCTCACCCTCTACCAGTATTGGTACGCCTCTGTATTCCAACGCAACTGTGTATGGACAAGTTGTAGATGCAGATGCTAAAATCAAATGCCGCTTAGCCACGCCCCCCGACATGTTTCGTCACTTCCTGGACTTATTCATGGGGTTGGCCTAGCGGTCAGTCAGTAAAATATATGTACCCTCCCCTCACTTCTCATTGGTGGAATGTGTAATCCTGATAGACATTAATACAACCTCAGCTATAGGCATGATCCCTCCCACTTCTCAGTTTGCCCAATCGTGTGTAATCCTGATAGACATCGATACATCCTCAGCTGTAGGCGTGATCCCTCCCACTCCTCAGTTTGCCCAATCATGGAAATCAGACAATCCCCCCGTGATGTAATGAAGAGATAATCCATCCCATCGTGCGGGACATACCTTCCCTGTATTGCAGCCGTCAGACCGTCACTTTGGGTTGAAGTGCGCTTGCGCGCAGCTCCAGACAATCCACACATGCGGGCGGTTCGCCCGCCAAAGCACAGCATCGCACCACGCCACCTGCTCCGAAGCGTGTGACGTCAGAGCGTCCTCATTCGGCTCCCGCACATGCGCAGTCCTCGCTATCCCCACCGTTCGATAGGTGGATGAATCCTCCTATCAGAAAGCCCTAGTGGGATACCTGGAGTGCAATCACTTCACAACACCAGCGCCACCATGTGTGTAATCCAACTACTGACATATGGTTATAGGTGACCTCTTTAACTTAAAGGCTAATAGACCCAAAGGCAGCGTGCACACACCTCAGATCCTCCATATTAGATATCCATAACCTATAAGATGCCACTAGTTTAATGAAAAACACTTGGTACTTCATAAAATAAATTAAAAACATTCTATTAATGGTTCCAAATAAACTTGGAGTCTGCTACTCTTGTTGGTTAGGGTACCTAACCAATAGCAGTCGAGAGTTACGGTAGGTCCCAATAAATCACTCTGTATCTGATCCTGAATATAGATATAAGACCTATCAACCTCTCCATGAAAACTGGGGAAGCATCTACGGTCTCCTAAGATAAAGATGGTCATTGGACCCATTGGTGAATATATTAAAAATCATTTAAAAAACAATTAAGGTCGAGCTCAATGTTGAGCCCCCTAGGCGTGAGACACTTAAAGAGGAATATCCACCGGGTTTCACGCTGGGATAAGTCCCTTATCCTGTTAGATCCTCTCCACGAGGGATGTATAGTGTCAATCCCAATAAATTGGAGCAGGCTAGCATCCCTGTCGTGTTTCAATCTAAAGTGTAGAGATACGCTATGGTACTGGTAGCCCTTTCTGATGTTAGCAAGGTGTTCAGAGATCCGTATCCTCAATAACCTCTTCGTCCTCCCAACATAAAAAAGGCCGCAAGGGCACCACATCAAATACACAGCAAAAGAGGTATTACAGGTAATGAATTCCTTGATGGGGAAACTCTCATTATCTCCATTAGTTACAGTTGTTATACCTCTATTACTACTTTGTACTGTTCTGCAACAGATGCACCTCCTACAACAATAAAAGCCTTTTAGGTCAATTTTCGGAGAGTTTTCCCCAGGAGGGTCTAACACCCTCTTAACGATTTGATCGCCAAAGTTAGGTGCCCTTTTATATATAAATTTGGGCTGTTGCGGTAGTATATCTGTCAAATGGCGGTCCCTAAGCAGAATATGCCAATGTTTTTTATAGATCTCCTCCACCTCTCTATATTGGCAGTGGAATCCGGACAGGAATCTAATCTGATGGGAGTTGTCTGCCAATATATTATCATCGTTTTTTCTCTTAAAACACTGTTCCCTTGGCATACTAGCGATCTCATCAATGATTCCACTGACACAATCGTTCGCATAGCCCTTTTGGACAAATCTGTCTTTTAATATATTGGCCTGCTCATGGAAATCCTCTAAGTGAGTGCAATTGCGACGGACACGCAATATCTGGCCTTTCGGTATGTTCTTTATCCTCTATACGGTCATACAACATGAGGATGCTTCTCTTGCCCTCAATTGGGCTGTGAGCAAGCGGGAGGATATACCGCATACACAAACATTTATTGGGCCAGGTTTTAGATTTTTGTGTTTCGCACAACTATTTCTGGTTCGGTGGATGTTTTTACTCCCAGCAGGTTGGCGTGGCAATGGGAGCGAAATACGCTCCCAGTCTCGCCAACCTGTTCATGGCCGAGTGGGAGGATAGGCATATTTTTAGTAAACCACCGCCCCAATTGAAATTCTACCGCAGATTCATCGACGACCTCCTATTCATATGGGAGGGGTCTGAGGAATCTGCAGTAGAATTTCTTGCATATCTTAACAATAACCATAACAATATCCGATTGGAATACCAGCTTAGTGAAACATCAGTTAACTTCCTCGATGTCACTATTGTTAAGACTGATAATATACTCAGCACAAAGGTTTACTTCAAGCCCACGGATAGAAATAGTTATTTATCCATTAGGAGTGGACACCACCCTATATGGATAAAGAACATACCGAAAGGCCAGATATTGCGTGTCCGTCGCAATTGCACTCACTTAGAGGATTTCCATGAGCAGGCCAATATATTAAAAGACAGATTTGTCCAAAAGGGCTATGTGAACGATTGTGTCAGTGGAATCATTGATGAGATCGCTAGTATGCCAAGGGAACAGTGTTTTAAGAGAAAAAACAATGATAATATATTGGCAGACAACTCCCATCAGATTAGATTCCTGTCCGGATTCCACTGCCAATATAGAGAGGTGGAGGAGATCTATAAAAAACATTGGCATATTCTGCTTAGGGACCGCCATTTGACAGATATACTACCGCAACAGCCCAAATTTATATATAAAAGGGCACCTAACTTTGGCGATCAAATCGTTAAGAGGGTGTTAGACCCTCCTGGGGAAAACTCTCCGAAAATTGACCTAAAAGGCTTTTATTGTTGTAGGAGGTGCATCTGTTGCAGAACAGTACAAAGAAGTAATAGAGGTATAACAACTGTAACTAATGGAGATAATGAGAGTTTCCCCATCAAGGAATTCATTACCTGTAATACCTCTTTTGTTGTGTATTTGATGTGGTGCCCTTGCGGCCTTTTTTATGTTGGGAGGACGAAGAGGTTATTGAGGATACGGATCTCTGAACACCTTGCTAACATCAGAAAGGGCTACCAGTACCATAGCGTATCTCTACACTTTAGATTGAAACACGACAGGGATGCTAGCCTGCTCCAATTTATTGGGATTGACACTATACATCCCTCGTGGAGAGGATCTAACAGGATAAGGGACTTATCCCAGCGTGAAACCCGGTGGATATTCCTCTTTAAGTGTCTCACGCCTAGGGGGCTCAACATTGAGCTCGACCTTAATTGTTTTTTAAATGATTTTTAATATATTCACCAATGGGTCCAATGACCATCTTAATCGTAGGAGACCGTAGATGCTTCCCCAGTTTTCATGGAGAGGTTGATAGGTCTTATATCTATATTCAGGATCAGATACAGAGTGATTTATTGGGACCTACCGTAACTCTCGACTGCTATTGGTTAGGTACCCTAACCAACAAGAGTAGCAGACTCCAAGTTTATTTGGAACCATTAATAGAATGTTTTTAATTTATTTTATGAAGTACCAAGTGTTTTTCATTAAACTAGTGGCATCTTATAGGTTATGGATATCTAATATGGAGGATCTGAGGTGTGTGCACGCTGCCTTTGGGTCTATTAGCCTTTAAGTTAAAGAGGTCACCTATAACCATATGTCAGTAGTTGGATTACACACATGGTGGCGCTGGTGTTGTGAAGTGATTGCACTCCAGGTATCCCACTAGGGCGTTCTGATAGGAGGATTCATCCACCTATCGAACGGTGGGGATAGCGAGGACTGCGCATGTGCGGGAGCCGAATGAGGACGCTCTGACGTCACACGCTTCGGCGCAGGTGGCGTGGTGCGATGCTGTGCTTTGGCGGGCGAACCGTCCGCATGTGTGGATTGTCTGGAGCTGCGCGCAAGCGCACTTGAACCCAAAGTGACGGTCTGACGGCTGCAATACAGGGAAGGTATGTCCCGCACGATGGGATGGATTATCTCTTCATTACATCACAGGGGGATTGTCTGATTTCCATGATTGGGCAAACTGAGGAGTGGGAGGGATCACGCCTACAGCTGAGGATGTATCGATGTCTATCAGGATTACACACGATTGGGCAAACTCAGAAGTGGGAGGGATCATGCCTATAGCTGAGGTTGTATTAATGTCTATCAGGATTACACATTCCACCAATGAGAAGCGAGGGGAGGGTACATATATTTTACTGACTGACCGCTAGGCCAACCCCATGAATAAGTCCAGGAAGTGACGAAACATGTCGGGGGCGTGGCTAAGCGGCATTTGATTTTAGCATCTGCATCTACAACTCGTCCATACACAGTTGCGTTGGAATACAGAGGCGTACCAATACTGGTAGAGGGTGAGAACTACATTGTGGTTTTGCAGTCACCTCAGGTCCGCCGTGACCTAGCACCTACATTCTGAAGTGGTATTGCAGTGGTTTGAATATTAGAGTGGAACCTGCTGTGGCGTTTTGTGATTCATTTCTGCTGGTTTTATTCTTTTAAAATGTGAGTGTAATGTTTGAAGCTTGGAGTGTTAGCTATTTTTAATAAATTTGCAATAATACACTATTGGAGCACATTTTTTTACTTTCATGTGGAATATTCTGATTGCACTAAGTTGAAAATACTGGAGGAACGCTGACCGATTGTGGGAGAGTGGTTTATGCTAGTTAGCCTTACACGTGAGTGTGGGCAACAACATTCGGTGAGTGAGTTTCCTATGGGAGTGGACACTTTTGAGCACAACGGTGTGGTGGAAGATTGATCGATTAATATCTTGTGAAGATACACTGTTTTGTCAAAGGAGCACCGGTCATCTGTTTTTCACTTTTATTTTTCCTAAATCTCTATGAACACTAATGAACACTGTGGCACTTTTTTGTTCATTTATATGTATGCACATTAATTTTTGAAGTATTTTTTAAAAATAATTTTCAGTGCAATTTTTTTCCCGTCAAGGACACTTTAAACTATCCATCACGTGGGATTATTTGTATATTTATTTGTTTAGGTTATTTTTAGATTTGATTCACTTTAGCGCTACCTATCAAGCTACAGTCCAATTCGGACCACAGTTTGAACTCTCTTGGTAAAGATTAATTATTCAAATATTACGTGTTGAATTTCCCCCGGTAAGGAAATAAAAACAACTCTTTTTTTTTTATACATTCCTTAAAGTGGATTTTTTTTTTGATGTCATAATGTACATGATAAGATTTCCTTTCATTTGAGCCCAGTCTTGCCACACAGATTTACTCCAGCCCTGAGAAATCCTCTTTTATTGTTCAGATAGAAAAATCTTGACAAAGTGCTGAAAACTTTGTCAAAAACGCCCCCCCTTGCTGTGAGTGACAGGTGATTTACATATCTCATGCACTCGCCTGAGACAGGCACATCCTGTGTAATTATAAAAAGTGAGAAATTCACTCCCCCACATAACAAATCCTGGTGATGGAATGTTATCTGTGATCAGGTGACCTCAGACACACACACTGCACTATAACAATCATCAGATCACTGGATGTTCTACTCTGCCCAACTCTGACTACATACATCTTCCCTATATTCTTCTTGCTGTTCACTCGAGAATACATTTTCTTTCACTCTGGTCTGTGGATCTGTGGTCTGTGCCTGTCTCAGGCTAGTGCATGAGATATGTAAATCACCTGTCACTCACAGCAAGAGGGTGTTTTTGACAAAGTTTTCAGCACTTTGTCAAGATTTCTCTAACTGAACAATAAAAGAGGATTGCTCAGGCCTCATCCACTTTAATGTAAAATTGATCACTAGAATCTGATAAAATTTCCCATTATGCAAAGGCCTACAATACAAAATGACAATGCAGAAAGTTAAGAGATAGAAGACACACAGAGACATGGACAGAGGAGAAAGACAGCCAAACAGACTGAATTCATTTAGTCCAGGAGGTATAGAATGATAAGGGAAATTGCTCATATAACTTGACAGAGTGTCAGCTGATTGGAATACACAGATAATGTCGTCTCCCCAATAGTTTTCCCTCGAGTGCTGCATGAAAATGTCACTGCTTTTTCAAGTTTGCAGTCCTCTCTTTCTGAGTGCTGAAGAGCAACCAGAGAGAGAAATAAATCAAAGGAGCCTGAGAAATGTGCATATACAAATAGCATGAACTCATTAGAGTAAAAGAAAACCTCGCTAAAATCTAATATAAGTTTTGACAGATGTAGATGTCAGTTAAAAAGTTATTCATTTTTTTTTAAATCTGCACCTGTCATACAATATTGCCTAGTGATCCTGCCACAAAGGCCCTCATTCAGGCATTTTCTGTTATAGTGTGACAACACTCTGTCTCCTAATTGTGTTCTTGTGTTGTCACCCTGTCACATGGGCTTCCGATCTGGCAGAGACTACAAGTGGCCAATTCAACTGACATTACACAGGCATGGTCCCCGCTGTGAGAAATGCCATACAGCCATCGCTGGAGTGCATGTAGACAGTGGCTGCATAGGGGCTGAAGGAGATCAGCAGAACTGAGATATAACAAAGGATGAAAAAAAGTGAAAACAAGTATTTAACCTGTAGCTGACCGCCCACTGTCAAATGACGGCGGGACGGTGCAGCTATTGTGGCAGGCCGCCGTCATATGACGGCGCTCACTTTTTGGCCACTAGGGGGCGCGCCGCGGGATGCGCGCGTGCCCGCTGCGTAGCTGGGGACCCGGTGCGCGTGCCCGGCGGCCGCGATGTCCGCCAGGCACCCGCGATTGCCCGGTAATCGAGCAGGACGTGGATCTGTGTGTAAACACACAGATCCACATCCTGTCAGAGGAGAGGAGACCGATGGTGTGTCCCTTGTACATAGGGACACCGATCGGTCTCTTCCCCCAGTCAGTCCCCTCCCCCCACAGTTAGAATCACTAAGATAGGGTACATATTAACCCCTGCAGCGCCCCCTAGTGTTAACCCCTTCCCTGCCAGTCACATTTATACAGTAATCAATGCATTATAGCACGGATCGCTGTATAAATGTGAATGGTCCCAAAAATGTGTCAAAAGTGTCCGATATGTCTGCCGCAATGTCGCAGTCACGATAAAAATCGCAGATCGCGCCATTACTAGTAAAAAAAAAAATAATAATAAAAATGCTATAAATCTATCTATCTATCTATCCGTTTTGTAGACGCTATAACTTTTGCGCAAACCAATCAATAGACGCTTATTGCAATTTTTTTTTTACCAAAAATATGTAGAAGAATACGTATCGGTCTAAACTGAGGAAAAAATTTGTTTAAAAAAAAAAAAAAAAATTGGATATTTATTATAATAAAAAGTAAAAAATATTGAGTTTTTTCAAACTTGTCCCTCTTAATTTGTTTATAGCGCAAGAAATAAAAACCGCAGAGGTGATCAAATACCACCAAAAGAAAGCTCTATTTGTGGGGAAAAAAATGATAAAAATTTTATTTGGGTACAGCGTTGCATGACCGCGCAATTGTCATTCAAAATACGACAGCGCTGAAAGCTGAAAAATGGCTTGGTCAGGAAGGGGGTGTTCGTACCTGGTAGGCAAGTGGTTAATTAAAAAAAAATGACAATTGATTATGGTAAACCGTGCATAAATCAAACTATATGTCATCCAGTAAGGGCTTTCACTTTGACCTCTTGGCGATAGGGCCTCCTGGCCCTTTAAGAGGTTTATGATGCTGGGAGGTGGGGCACGGTTTAAGATCATGTGACCGTCGTGATTGGCTGTCACGTGGTCCGAAAACTTTTGGTAAAGCGATGGTAACTGTGCCAGGCGTGGGCTCTCAGCACAGGTGTATTGGGTGCAGTTAACACAAATATGCAGCCCCTCAACGCTACGGACCAGGCGCCATGAGGCTGCATATTTGCATACAGCCAGCACCAAGGGGTTAATTAATATAAATTATTTATTTATCCATTATTTATTACAGGCCTTTTTATATAGCACTCAAACTTTACGCACCACTTTTTACATACAGTACATTCACATCAGGCCCTGCCCTCAAGGAGCTTACAAGGTCCCTAACGCTCATTCATACATACACATACTAGAGTCAATTTAGAAAGGAGCCAATTAACCTACGAGCATGTCTTTGGAGTGTTGAAGGAAACCCATACAAGCACAGGGAGAACATGCTAACTCCATGCAGGTCACTTTTTATCCATTTGGTGTTTTCAACAGGTACCCGTCGCTTGACAGAGGTGCTGCTAGCAATTTGGAACATGCAGTCCCCACCCCAGAAGAGTCTGGCTTCTTCTCTGCCCCCCAACACCAGCGCAAACCCCGCAAATTGACCCTGAAGAGTAACGCCCCAAATTACAGCGAGATCCTGCAGAGGTATCGGGAACTTCAGAGAGGTGCGCGGACTGTGGTGCCACATAACAGCAGAATGAGCACACCAAAGCCTGCAATACAAGTAACCTGAAGAATGCACACAGAGCCATCAGAGTACTGGTCAGCGTTGCAACAGTACACATTGTAGTGTAGCCCGGCAAACTGAATATTTTTATTGTTATCAAAGGACGTCCACTCATCCCCTGACTGCTGAGGATACAACTACGATGGATCTGTATGGTATAGCCATAACATACAGGGTTAAGGCATTGCAGCATGGTGGTAAGACATGCAGATGGTGTCGCTTCAATATTCTATGCCACACAGCTGTGCAAAATCCCTTGGCCTGTAGGCAACATGGTGTTCTGGGAATACTTAGGCTCCATGCTCACTGGGCTTAAAAAACACCAGTTCCCTTGGCTGAAAAAAAAAAAAAAACACTCTTATAGAGCGTTTTTGTACATATATTTAGGCACGTTTAGCGTTTTTTCTGACAGAACACTCCAATCAAAAACACAAACCAGAAGGGTATTTTTTTTCCTGCCTCTAAATGTTAAGCTTAAAATATGCCTGTAATCCTCCTAAGGTGCAGGACACATAGGATAACATTGAGCTGCTTCTACTGGCAAAACACAAAAGCAGCGATTTTTAAGCCAGTGTGCATGGAGCCTTCTTAATGTGCACTTTTTAGTGGATTTACAAGTCTGCATAAATACATTATGGACATGATAGGATATACAGCAACCGTGTAATTTCTCAAAAAAATCCACCTTTTATAATAAAAAATCCGTCCTTAAACTGCAGTCATTGGCTGAACTGTCACTCCCTGCTGCTAAAGCCACCTGATCATTTCCACACACCCTTGAATGTGCTGACCACCCCCACTATGTATCTTTGCTTCCACTGCCATTCTAAAGGCTCGGGCTGGGCATGGTGGGCAGAGTGGAGAATGACCAGCAAAAATCCATTTACTCATCATATCTTTAGTGAATGAACCTGGAAGCAATGAGCATTTTTAGAATTCCCCTCCGTAACATCTCTAAAATTCACCCATTTTTAACAAATGGAACCACCAAGCTCCTCATTCACTCCCTCGTTATCTCTCGCCTTGACTATTGCAACTCCCTTATCATTGGCCTGCCTCTCCACAGGCTATCCCCTCTTCATTCTATCATGAATACTGCTGCCAGACTTTTTCATCTTACCAACAGCTCAGTATCTGCCAACCCTCTCCTCCAATCCCTACACTGGCTCCCAATCACTCAGCAAATTAAATTCAAAATACTAACCACAACATACAAAGCCATTCACAACACGAGCTACATCACCAATCTTGTCTCCAAATATAACCCAAATCGTCCTCTCCGCTCTTCTCAAGACCTCCTACTCTCAAGCTCTCTTGCCTCCTCCTCCCATGCTCGTCTCCAGGATTTATCCAGAGCCTCTCCCATCCTCTGGAACTCGCTACCTCAACCTGTCCGGCTATCCCCTACTCTTGCTGCCTTCAGGCGATCCCTGAAAACTCATCTCTTCAGAAAAGCCTATCATGCCTCCAACTAATCTTTTACCTCTTCCATCAGCTCATTCCCCACAGTTACAACCTTTTGTACCACCTGCCCCACCCTATTATATTGTAAGCTCTTCTGAGCAGGGCCCTCTTAATCCTCTTGTATTTTATTGTATTATAACTGTATTGTCTCCCTTTTATATTGTAAAGCGCTGCATAAACTTTTGGCGCTATATAAATCCTGTATAATAATAATAATTTTGTCAATTCCGGATTCAAAGCTTCCATTGCTCGGCTAAAAAATAAAGAATGCCTAGAAAAGTCTCTTGGTAGCTGGAATGTTAGCTGGAATGCTGGCGCAAGCAGCTCAAACTCTGAAGATCTAAATATTTGCACTCTTGGCAACAAAAGTAGCAGAGAGATAATTATGTAATCAGATGTTACAAAGTATAGCGAAATGCATACATTTCGCAGATATTGTCTAAGAACTATAAAATCAACTACACACAGCGGTCCCCAACCTTTTTGGCACCAGGGACCGGCCAATTTCCCCAGGGACTGGTGGGGGGGTGGGGGGTGGTTGGAGCAGAGGCTATTCAGAGTCTGGACTCAGCCGACAGTCCCTTCTTTATATCAGTGTCCTCAGTTCCCTTTCACATCACAGCCCCCCTTTACATTACAGTGCAGTCCCTTTTACATCACAGCCCCCCTTTACATTACAGTGCAGTCCCTTTTACATCACAGTGCCCCTTTACATTAATGTAACGAGGATTGCTCTTTAAAGGGGGCACTGTAATATAAAGGGGGCTGTGATGTAAAGGAAACTGCTCAGCAGGGGATCTCTCTGCTGGTCCCCGCTGAACAGGTGAATAACACGGTCCGCTCTCCTATATGGAGCAGTTGGGTGGAAATTGACTGCCTGTCTGTTTCCATCTGATTGTCATTCGATCCGCCGGATGGATGGCGAGCGTATCCCCATCCGTCTGATTTTAGCGATCCGGATGCCGGCGGGTGTCATCTGAGGCCAGTCACTTCACTGGATCTATGTAAGAGTTTACAACCGCTTTTAAATAAACTGTCACTAAGGGCCTGTTCACACCAGAACACAGTGTGGGAGACCCACATTCAGTTCACGTTTCCCACACTGCATTTAAAACGCCCTGCAGTTGTGATCTGCAGCGGGTGTCAATGCTAGTATAATGACACCCCAAACGCTGTGCGTTTTCCTGCGTCTTATTGTACAAAAGTGCCATGTAATCCGGTTGTAGTGAATTTTCAAAAGTAGTGCATACACTACTTTTTGGTGTGGTGCAGTGTGATTTTAGTCTGTTCAAAATGAATGGACTAAAATCACACCGCTCTGAACGATATGTGAATATATAATTTGAAATTTATCAGCTCTGATGTTTGACTATCTATCTCATTTCTTGGACCCTTAAAATGGCAGAACAGTACAAACACCTCCAAAATTACATATTTTTGGAAAGTGGGAATTTAAGTAAGTTATTTAGCAAGAAGCTTGGGAAGTTTTTTCAAAGTTTGTGATTTTTTGCCACCATTTCTGGAAAATTAAGAAAGTAAGTATAATTCGAATTTTTTTCACAACATTGTCATTTTAACAAGTTATTTTTTTTACATACAGCATGGAAATACTTACAATTACACTCCAAAACACATTCTTCTACTTCTTGAATATGTGAATATGGGGATACCACATCATTGAGACTTTTTTGCTGCCTATGGCAATAGGTAGTGAAGGGCTTGGGCGTGTTCGGATCAAACCCGCCAGGAATCCGGCACTACACACCGCCAATCATAGGCAGCGTGTGTATGTGCACCTGCCGGTTGTGAGATGTTTCACTGCCTATGATTGGCAGTGTGCAGCTTCCTGGTGGGTTCAATCCGAACATGCCCAAGCCCATCACTATTAATAGGCAGCAACAAGTTCTAATATAATAGGAAACCTTGTAAAGTATTAAGATATTTCTAGCACACAGCATGAGCATACTTATAACTACTACACCCTAAAACACATTCTGCTACTCCTCCCGAGTATGGGTGTACCACATGAGTAAAACTTTTTCTCAGCTTAGCCGCGAAGAGGGGCCCAAAATCTAAAGAGCACCTTCAGGCCTTCAAGGTGCATACATGACTTATTTCCTCACTATCTATCACATTTTTGGAGACCCTGAAGTAGAGAACAGTAGAAGCACCCACAAAATGACCACATTTTGGAAAGTAAACACCCAATTGTATTTTTAGGAGGAATGGTGAGTCATTTGAAACAAGTTTTTTTACACAAAGCTGTCAATTTAATGTAGATATTTTTCATACACAGTATGAGATAAATTAGGATTTTACTCCAAAACACTTCCTGCTACTCCACAAGTATGGGGATACCACATGTGTGAGACTTTTTTAATGTTTGGACTGAGTATGTGTCTGAGCCTGTATCTTGTGTATCATAAAAATCAGCCAATATTGTATTAAGAACACTGTACAAGTGATCAGAGAATATAACATCGTGTATAATCCCCTATAGTAGTCCCCATTCATTTAAGCCAAGCAAGCCTAGCCTACTGGTATGTGCTGCCCCCATGAATGCCATGTTCACTGACCAGGAACTGCAGGTGACGGAACAAAGGGTATAGAAACGAGTACCTGTGGAGTGCAGTTGTCCGCATGGGATGGCTGGGACTCGGGTCTCGCAAGAACATAGTCAGTGGGACTTGCAGATGGGTCAGTTCAGGTGGCAGACAGAGATGTGTTCAGCAGTCAGGAAAAGGATTGGTATAGGCGGCAGGAAGAAATATGCTTGATAAACAGGCCAGGGTCAGTTCAGGCAGCAGGTACATGCGTCACTGCCCTGGCGTGGTGGCCAGAAAACTGTTGTTTGCTTACACTAGCAATAAGGAACATTGTTGCTGGCTGCACTGGTCTAGTGACACTAGCAATGATGTGACTAGCAATCAGTAACACTGTTGCTGGCTGCACTGACTCTGGTAACAATGGCACTGGTGTGGCTAGTGATCAGGAACACTGTTTCTGGCTGCACTAGACTGGCAGTGGTGTGGCTAGTGATTAGGAACATTTTTGCTGACTGCACTGGTCTACTGACACTGGTACTAGTGTGGTGGCAATTAGGAACACTGTTGCTAGTTTCATTAGCCTGGCGACACTTGGACTGGTGTGGTGGCAATTAGGAACACTGTTGCTAAAATACACTGGCACTGGTAAGGCTAGTATCAAAAATGCTGTCACTGGCTGCATTGGCTCTGGTGACAGTGTACTGGAGTAATCAAATATCAGGAACACCATTGCTACTTACGCTGGTCTGGTGACCCTGGGGCTGGTGTGGCTAACTATCAGGAACACTGTTGCTGATCTACACTGGTTTAGTGATAATGGGGCTGGTGTGGCAGCAATCAAGAACACTGTTGCTTTCTTACACTGGTCTGGTGACACTGAGACTGGTGTGGAGGCAATCAGGAATACTGGCTTACACTGACTGTTCTGGTGGCAATGTACTTGTGTAGCTAGTGACCATGGACACTTGCTGGCTTACACTAGTTTAGTGACACTGGAACTGGTGTGACTAGCTATTAGGAACATTGTTGCTGGTTTATACTGGTCTGGTGATATTGTATTGGTATGGTGACTTTTAGGAACACTGTTGCTGGATGCACTGGTCTGGTAACGCTGGGACTGGTGTGGCGGTGATCAGGAACATTGTGAGAAGCTTACACTAGTCTGATGACATTGTAACTTTTGTGGCTAACTGGTGGGGCTAGCGATCAGGGACACTGGTCTGGTGAGAAAGTACTGTTATGGGTAGCAAGGGACACTGTAAAAATTTTGCTCTTGATCCTTTTGGGGGGGATTTATCAAAACTAGAGCAGCTGTATATGGCAACCAATCAGTTTCTAGCTTTAGCTTGTTCAGTTAAGCTTTGTAAATGAAAGATGGAAGTTGATTGGTTGCCGTGCACAGCTGATTTTGTTTTGATAAATTCCCCTCTCCGTTTCCTCTCAAAGGTGATTAGTGTGTGAGTAGATAACACGGCGCTGGTGACAAAATGCAGCCTTTGCTTATAATTATGACTGGGTCACAGTGATTACATGGTCCAGAGACAATTTAATCTGTACCCTGCTCTGTGATCTACTGTGTCTAATGGACACAGGGTGCTTGTGCACGCTAGAGGGCGCACACGAGCAACACAAAGGGGAGGCCATTATGTGCAGTGCCTCAAAAAGCAGCCGTCTAGATCATTTATGTACAATGGGCAGATGGAAAGTGGTTAAAGTCTGGATTCAGTCAGCTTCTGACAGATTACAGCAGATACTGTGCATTTACATTAGAGGGTTGGCAAGCTGTCAAGTCTATGCTGCTATAAAAATAAGGGAAGGGGATCTGAAATTTCAGTGCCTCAGTTGTAATATTGAAGACAAATTGTCTCGCAATGCCTATAGCTACAGAGGTAAATGTGGGTTTGTTTTAAAATGTCTTTACTTCTTGTCCAAAATATGTAAATACTTTAATGTGAATTGAATGGGCACAGGTTTACTCTGAGGTGACGTTTCTAAGGAAGATATAGACTTTAACACACATCAATACAGGTGCACAGGTTAAACATTTATTTTAATGAATGAATGATTTGTATAGCGCTGCAAATGTGAACTAAATTGCCTCAAGGCGCTTGTCTGCTCTTGTTGTGATGCCATGTTTAGAAGAGGTGGGTCTTGAGTTTTTTCCTGAAGGCCTGATGGTTTTCTTCCAAGCGGATGTTGTTTGGTAGAGCATTCCATAGTCGAGGTCCCTGTACTGCGAATCTTTGTTCTCCCTTCGATTTAAATGATGCTAGTGCACATCTGTGCAGCATGTTGGCATGCTTTGTGCTTTTGATGTGTTGATGTGTGCTATAGCAAGGCTAGGCAACCTCAGCCCTCAGTTTTGAAACTACAAGTCCCATGAGACATTGCAAGACCCTAACAATCACAGGCATGACTCCTAGAGGCAGAGGCATGGGATTTGTAGTTTCATTACAGCTGGAGGGCCAAGGTTGCCTACTCCTGTGCTACAGGGCCTACTGATGACAACAGTATAACATGGGATTGTTGATAATGCAAACAAAATGCATGACAACAAACATGGAACGGTGTGAACTCAGCCTTGCTGACATTTCATTGGCTGCACCTAAAATTCTACAGTTACCATCCAAGGTCTTGGTCAGACAAGCCTGCATGGGCTCAGTACCTAAATCTGTTGGTTAATGTGAACATCGGGAACCAAGCGTTCGGGTCCTTAGAACCTTCCAGTTCTGGACAGACGTTTCTGCTAATCCATGCTGTAATTCTGGAGTTCTGGACAGGCTCACTTTCACAGAACCATCTGAGGAGCGTCAGCACGCGGTACAAGTAAACACCATGGGCAGACGGTATAAAGAGAGAGGCGACCAATGTTTATTATCCCCGGCTGCTCTCCTTCTCTGACAGGAGGAGGGAGCGGGGAGGGGCTTGAGCACAAAACACAGCGGCGAGAGAGCCGCCTCTGCAAACGAGAGGAGGAGGGAAGGGAGCACTCTGGCGCTTCAGCGCCCCCACCTCTCTGGCGCTCGGGAGCACTGCACCCCGAGCAGCCTAGGATCAGCTCTGCATGCGGTGCCGCCCCTGCACCACTGCCGCCCCGAGGCCTGGCCTCGGTGGCCTTGTGGGAAATCCGGCCCTGAGTATGCTCATGCTGTGTGCTAGAAATATCTTAATAATTTACAAGGTTTTCTATTATATTACAACTTGTTGCTGCCTATTAATAGTGATGGGCTTGGACATGTTCGGATTGAACCCACCAGGAAGCTGCACACTGCCAATCATAGGCAGTGAAACATCTCACGACCAGCAGCTGCACATACACACGCTGCCTATGATTGGCGGTGTGTAGTGCTGGATTCCTGGCGGGTTTGATCTGAACACGCCCAAGCCCTTCACAACCTATTGCCATAGGCAGCAAAAAAGTCTCAATGATGTGGTATCCCCATATTCAGATATTCAAGAAGTAGAAGAATGTATTTTGGAGTGTAATTGTAAGTATGTCCATGCTGTGTGTAAAAAAAAAATAACTTGTTAAAATGACAACGATGTGAAAAAAATTTGAATTATAGTTACTTTAATTTTCCAGAAATGGTGGCAAAACATCCCAAGCTTCTTGCTAAATACCTTACTTAAATTCACACTTTCCAAAAATAGGTCATTTTGGAGGTGTTTGTACTGTTCTGCCATTTTAAGGGCCCAAGAAATGAGATAGTCAAGCATCAGAGCTGATAAGTTTCAAATTATATATTATATATTCACATATCGTTCAGAGCGGTGTGATTTTAGCCCATTAATTTTGAACAGACTAAAATCACACTGCACCACACCAAAAAGTAGTGTATGCACTACTTTTGAAAATTCACTACAACCGGATTACATGGCACTTTTGTACAATAAGACCCAGTGCAGGAAAACGCACAGCGTTTGGGGTGTCATCATACTAGCATTGACACCCGCTGCACATCACAACTGCAGGGCGTTTTAAATGCAGTGTGGGAAATGTGCACTAAATGTGGGTCTCCCACACTGTGTTCTGGTGTGAACAGGCTCTTAGGCCCCTTTCACACTGGGGCGTTTTTCATGCGGTGCAGCGCTAAAAATAGCGCCTGTTCACCGCATGAAAAAATCCGGCCCCTTTAACTCCAGTGTGAAAGCCGGCGGGCTTTCACACTGGAGCGGTGCGCTAGCAGGATGAAAAAAAAAAGTCCTGCTAGCAGCATCTTTGGAGCGGGATAGGAGCGGTGTGTTCACCGCTCCTATACCGCTCCTTCCCATTGAAAAGAATGGGAGACCGCGGTAAAACCGCGGCAATACCGCCGCAAAGCGCCGCTACGGCGGGGCTCTGCGGGGGGTGTTTAACCCTTTTTCGGCCGCTCGCGCGGGGGGTAAAACCGCACCGCGAGCGGCCGAAAACCGCGGTAAAAACGACGGTAAAGCAGCGCTAAATATAGCGCTGCTTTACCGTCACCGCGGCTCACCGCCCCAGTGTGAAAGGGGCCTTAGTGACGGTTTATTTAAAAGCGGTTGTAAACTCTTACATCCAGTGAAGTGACTGGCCTCAGGTGACACCCGCCGGCATCCGGATCGCTAAAATCAGACGGATGGGTATACGTTCGCCATCCATCCGGCAGATCGAATGACAATCAGATGGAAACAGACAGGCAGTCAATTTCCACCCAACTGCTCCATATAGGAGAGCGGACCGTGTTATCCACCTGTTCAGCGGGGACCAGCGGAGAGATCCCCTGCTGAGCAGTTTCCTTTACATTACAGCCCCCTTTATATTACAGTGCCCCCTTTAAAGAGCAATCCTTGTTACATTAATGTAAAGGGGCACTGTGATGTAAAAGGGACTGCACTGTAATGTAACTCTGTGAATAGCCCCTGCTCCAAATCCCCCCCCCCCCCCCCCCCCCCACCAGTCCCTGGGGAAATTGTCCGGTCCCTGGTACCAAAAGGTTAGGGACCGCTGTGTGTAGTTGATTTTATAGTTGTTAGACAACATCTGCGAAATGTATGCATTTCGCTATACTTTGTAACATCTGATTACATAATTATCTCTCTGCTACTTTTGTTGCCAAGAGTGCAAGTATTTAGATCTTCAGAGTTTGAGCTGCTTGCGCCAGCATTCCAGCTAACATTCCAGCTACCAAGAGACTTTTCTAGGCATTCTTTATTTTTTAGCCGAGCAATGGAAGCTTTGAATCCGGAATTGACAAAATGATTATTATTATACAGGATTTATATAGCGCCAAACATTTACGCAGTGCTTTACAATATAAAAGGGAGACAATACAGTTATAATACAATAAAATACAAGAGGATTAAGATGGCCCTGCTCAGAAGAGCTTACAATATAGGGTGGGGCAGGTGGTACAAAAGGTTGTAACTATGGGCAATGAGCTGATGGAAGAGGTAAAAGATTAGTTGGAGGCATGATAGGCTTTTCTGAAGAGATGAGTTTTCAGGGATCGCCTGAAGGCAGCAAGAGTAGGGGATAGCCGGACAGGTTGAGGTAGCGAGTTCCAGAGGATAGGAGAGGCTCTGGAGAAATCCTGGAGACGAGCATGGGAGGAGGAGACAAGAGAGCTTGAGAGTAGGAGGTCTTGAGAAGAGCGGAGAGGACGATTTGGGTTTTATTTGGAGACAAGATTGGTGATGTAGCTCGTGTTGTGAATGGCTTTGTATGTTGTGGTTAGTATTTTGAATTTAATTTGCTGAGTGATTGGGAGCCAGTGTAGGGATTGGAGGAGAGGGTTGGCAGATACTGAGCGGTTGGTAAGATGTAAAATTCTGGCAGCAGCATTCATAATAGACTGAAGAGGGGATAGCCTATGGAGAGGCAGGCCAATGATAAGTGAGTTGCAATAGTCAAGGCGCGAGATAACGAGGGAGTGAATGAGGAGCTTGGTGGTTTCATTTGTTAAAAAGGGGTGAATTTTAGAGATGTTACGGAGGTGAATTCTAAAAATGCTCATTGCTTCCAGGTTCATTCACTAAAGATATGATGAGTAAATGGATTTTTGCTGGTCAGTCTCCACTCTGCCCACCATGGCCAGCATGAGCCCCTAGAATGGCAGTGGAACCAAAGATACATAGTGGGGGTGGTCAGCACATTCAAGGGTGTGTGGAAGTGATCGGGTGGCTTTAGC
Organism: Lithobates sylvaticus; assembly: GCA_028564925.1. NCBI lineage: Eukaryota > Metazoa > Chordata > Amphibia > Anura > Ranidae > Lithobates > Lithobates sylvaticus. Next base: position 159,520,165 of record CM053029.1, on the reverse strand, counting down.
AGCAGGGAGTGACAGTTCAGCCAATAATTGCAGCTTAAGGACGGATTTTTAATTATAAAAGGTGGATTTTTTTGAGAGAGTACAGTGTTGCTGTATATCCTATCATGTCCATAATGTATTTATGCAGACTTGTAAATCCACTAAAAAGTGCACATTAACCACTTCAGCCCCGGACCAATTGGCAGCCAAAGGACCAGGCCCCTTTTTGCAATTCGGCACTGCGTCACTTTAACTAACAATTGCGCGGTCATGCGACGTGGCTCCAAAACAAAATTGGCGTCCTTTTTTTCCCACAAATAGAGCTTTCTTTTGGTGGTATTTGATCGCCCCTGCGGTTTTTATTTTTTGCGCTATAAACAAAAATAGAGCGACAATTTTGAAAAAAATTCAATATTTTTTACTTTTTGCTATAATAAATATCCCCAAAAAATATATAAAAAAATTTTTTTTTTCCTCAGTTTAGGCCGATACGTATTCTTCTACATATTTTTGGTAAAAAAAAATCGCAATTAGCGATTATTGATTAGTTTGCGCAAAAGTTATAGCGTTTACAAAATAGGGGATAGTTTTATAGCATTTTTATTAATATTTTTTTTTTTATTAGTAATGGCGGCGATCAGCGATTTTTATTGTGACTGCGACATTTTGGCGGACACATCGGACATTTTTGACACATTTTTGGGACATTTGTCATTTATACAGCAATCACTGCTATTTAAATAGCACTGATTCCTATGTAAATGACAGTTGTAGTTAGGGGGTTAACCACTAGGGGGCGGGGAGGAGTCAGTGTGACGTGTTGTGTTTTTTTTTTTTACAGTAGGGGGGCGTGGCTGTACGTCTGACGTCTTTGATCGGCGTTCCCGATGACAGGGAACCGCCGATCACTGACAGTCAGTGTAGGAAGCGCGGGGAGAGGTTTGTTTACATAGACCTCTCCCCGTTCTTCAGCTCCGTAACCCGATCGCGGGATACCAGCGGCGATCGGGTCCGCTGGTCCCGCGGCCGTGGTCAAGGAGCTCCCGACCGGGTCGCGCGCGCGCCGCTGGCGGCGCTCGCGCGCGCCCCCCGGGCAGGCAAATTAAAGGGGACGTACCCGTACGTGCTTTTGCCTGCCCGTGCCATTCTGTTGACGTATATCTACATGAGGCGGTCGGGAAGCGGTTAAGAAGGCTCCATGCACACTGGCTTAAAAATCGCTGCTTTTGTGTTTTGCCAGTAGAAGCAGCTCAACGTTATCCTATGTGTCCTGCACCTTAGGAGGATTACAGGCATATTTTAAGCTCAACATTTAGAGGCAGGAAAAAAATACCCTTCTGGTTTGTGTTTTTGATTGGAGTGTTCTGTCAGAAAAAACGCTAAACGTGCCTAATATATGTACAAAAACGTTCTATAAGGGAACTGGTGTTTTTTAAGCCACGTGCGCATGGAGCCCAAGTATTCCCAGAACACCATGCTGCCTACAGGCCAAGGGATTTTGCACAGCTGTGTGGCATAGAATATTGAAGCGACACCATCTGCATGTCTTACCACCATGCTGCAATGCCTTAACCCTGTATGTTATGGCTGTACCATACAGATCATCGTAGTTGTATCCTCAGCAGTCAGGGGATGAGTGGACGTTCCTTAGATAACAATAAAAATATTCAGTTTGCCGGGCTCTACACTACAATGTGTACTGTTGCAACGCTGACCAGTACTCTGATGGCTCTGTGTGCATTCTTCAGGTTACTTGCATTGCAGGCTTTGGTGTGCTCATTCTGCTGTTATGTGGCACCACAGTCCGTGCACCTCTCTGAAGTTCCCGATACCTCTGCAGGATCTCGCTGTAATTTGGGGACTTACTCTTCAGGGTCAATTTGCGGGGTTTGCGCTGGTGTTGGGGGGCAGAGAAGAAGCCAGACTCCTCTGGGGTGGGGACTGCATGTTCCAAATTGCTAGCAGCACCTCTGTCAAGCGACGGGTACCTGTTGAAAACACCAAATGGATAAAAAGTGACCTGCATGGAGTTAGCATGTTTTCCCTGTGCTTGTATGGGTTTCCTTCAACACTCCAAAGACATGATCATAGGTTAATTGGCTCCTTTCTAAATTGACTCTAGTATGTGTATGTATGAATGAGCGTTAGGGACCTTGTAAGCTCCTTGAGGGCAGGGCCTGATGTTAATGTACTGTATGTAAAAAGTGGTGCGTAAAGTTTGAGTGCTATATAAAAAGGCCTGTAATAAATAATGGATAAATAAATAATTTATATTAATTAACCCCTTGGCGCTGGCTGTATGCAAATATGCAGCCTCACGGCGCCTGGTCCGTAGCGTTGAGGGGCTGCATATTTGTGTTAACTGCTCCCAATACACCTGTGCTGAGAGCCCACGCTTGGTACAGTTACCATCGCTTTACCAAAAGTTTTCGGACCACGTGACAGCCAATCACGACGGTCACATGATCTTAAACCGTGCCCCACCTCCCAGCATCATAAACCTCTTAAAGGGCCAGGAGGACCCATCGCCAAGAGGTCAAAGTGAAAGCTCTAACTGGATGACATATAGTTTGATTTATGCACGGTTTACCATAATAAATTGTCTTTTTTTTTTTAATCAAATACTTGTTTTCACTTTTTTTTTAACCTTTGTTATATCTCAGTTCTGCTGATCTCCTTCAGCCCCTATGCAGCCACGTTCTGTCTACATGCACTCCAGCGATGGCTGTATGGCATTTCTCACAGTGGGTTTCCAGATGGTGGACCATGCCTGTGTAATGTCAGTTGAATTGGCCACTTGTAGTCTCTACCGGATCGGAAGCCCATGTGACAGGGTGACAACACAAGAGCACAATTAGGAGACAGAGTGTTGTCACTCTATAACAGAAAATGCCTGAATGAGGGCCTTTGTGGCAGGATCACTAGGCAATATTGTATGACAGGTGCAGATTTAAAAAAAAATTCATAACTTTTTAACTGACATCTACATCTGTCAAAACTTATATTAGATTTTAGCGAGGTTTTCTTTTACTCTAATGAGTTCATGCTATTTGTATATGTACATTTCTCAGGCTCCTTTGATTTATTTCTCTCTCTGGTTGCTCTTCAGCACTCAGAAAGAGAGGACTGCAAACTTTAAAAAGCAGTGACATTTTTGTGCAGCACTCGAGGGACAACTATTGGGGAGACGGCATTAATCTGTGTATTCCAATCAGCTGACACTCTGTCAAGTTATATGAGCAATTCCCCTTATCACTCTATACCTCCTGGACTAAATTAATTCAGTCTTTTTTGCTGTCTTTCTCCTCTGTCCATGTCTCTGTGTGTCTTCTATCTCTTTTAACTTTCTGCATTGTCATTTTGTATTGTAGACCTTTGCATAATAGGAAATTTTATCAGATTCTAGTGATCAATTTTACATTAAAGTGGATGAGGCCTGAGCAATCCTCTTTTATTGTTCAGTTAGAGAAATCTTGACAAAGTGCTGAAAACTTTGTCAAAAACACCCTCTTGCTGTGAGTGACAGGTGATTTACATATCTCATGCACTAGCCTGAGACAGGCACAGACCACAGATCCACAGACCAGAGTGAAATAAAATGTATTCTCGAGTGAACAGCAAGAAGAATATAGGGGAGATGTATGTAGTCAGAGTTGGGCAGAGTAGAACATCCAGTGATCTGATGATTGTTATAGTGCAGTGTGTGTGTCTGAGGTCACCTGATCACAGATAACATTCCATCACCAGGATTTGTTATGTGGGGGAGGGGTGAATTTATCACTTTTTATAATTACACAGGATGTGCCTGTCTCAGGCGAGTGCATGAGATATGTAAATCACCTGTCACTCACAGCAAGGGGGCGTTTTTGACAAAGTTTTCAGCACTTTGTCAAGATTTTTCTATCTGAATAATAAAAGAGGATTTCTCGGGGCTGGAGTAAATCTGTGTGGCAAGACTGGGCTCAAATGAAAGGAAATCTTATTATGTACATTATGACATAAAAAAAAATCCACTTTAAGGAATGTATAAAAAAGAGTTGTTTTTAGTTCCTTACCGGGGTAAATTTAACACGTAATATTTGAATAATTAATCTTTACACTTGCAACTGGCAGCTTTCCCTGCTTTGTTTTTCTACAGCTGTGAAAAAATCTCAACAGCAGAGAGATCAGATCACACAGACTGCAGAATGAGAATACAACTTCCTTAGCAGAGATGGGACTGTCTGGATTTGTTGTCAGCTCTACACAGGTGCTTAAAGCCTAAAGCTAGCCATACACTGTTAGTTTTATTTTATTTTTTTCATGATTCCTCTATCCTCACAAACAAACCCCCTTTCCCCCCATGGGACATTGTAATCTGACAGCAGCACCCGCCGTTGAGGTGCTCCTTGGATTTTGGACCCCTCTATGCAGCTAGGCTGTGAAAAAGTCTCACGCCTGTGGTATCCTCATACTCAGGAGGCATAGCAGAATGTGTTTTGTGGTGTTAGGCTGTGTGTGAGACATAACTTGTTAAAATAATAACAATGTGTGGAAAAAAAAAAAAAAAAACCAACACATATTATTTAATTTCTTAATTTTGCAAAAAAATTGTGATAAAAATTTACAACCTCACAAAAATTCACCATGCCTCTTACTAAATACCTTGGACTGTTTACTTTCCAAAAAGAGGTAATTTGTGGGGTATTTGTACTGTCCTGGCATTTTAAAGCCTCAAGAAATGAGATAGGCCGTCAATACATATATACCATAGCTTGTAGACTCTATAACTTTCACACAGACTAAATAATATACACCGATTTAGGTTATTTATTTATTTAACAGAAAAAAGATTTGGGTTATTTCTACCAAAAAAAAAATATAGCAGAATACATTTTGGGCTAAGTTTATGAAGAAAAATTATTTACAAAATGCTATAACAGAAAAAGGAAGAAAGAAACAGTAAAGGGAAAAGGGTATTTTTTTCAAAAATGTCTGTCTTTTTTAGTAGAAAAATTAAAACCCAATGGTGATAAAGTATCACCATAGGCAAGTTCTATCTGTCACAAGAAAATGATAAAGAAAAATCAATTTGCATGACTGAGTAAATGTCATTCAAAGTGTGAGAAGTGCTGAAATCTGAAAAATATCCTCAGCAGAAACAGGGTGAAACAGTCCGGTCTTGAAGTGGTTAAACTGTTACTAAATCCAGGACCCTGCATTCACTATATCTGGTCCCCCACAGACCACAAAACATGAAAATGCAATTATTTTAGTAAATATAAACTGCTAAATACCTTTTCTTATTAGCAGTATTTAGCAGTCTTGTGACTTCTATCAGTGTCTGGTTAAAAGCTTAGAAGGAGTTTTCATTCTCCCCTGACTGTCCTTAGAGGCAGCAGGACCCCTGAACCTCTGTCTGGACAGTGCCGATTGGCCCTGTGCTTATCACATGCACCCTCCCAAAAAAAAAAAAACTCTCTGAAAAACTAAACTGAGCATGTGCAGAGTGACTCCAAGGGCTCCGTCTTATCAGGAGATGGAAGAAGACAGGGTCAAAAAGCCTTTTTACACTGTACACAGGATTAACCCCTTAGGTTCCACAGTGAGTATAACAAGCATGTTTTACTGCATACCCAGACTAATTTTATTGTTGTGGGTTTAATAACACTTTAAACTTTGCTAACCTTGCTAAACTGGTGGGGTTTGGTAATACAGGTTCACAGTTACTCCCACTAGCAGCTAAGGCTCGGTTCACACTTCTGCGACATGGGATCCGACTTGTGAGACCCCAAGTCGCATTACATGTCAAATGCAATGTTTCCCTATGAGAGCTGTCTTAACTGATGCTACACAAGTCGCTCCGGTTTTAGAAAAGGTTCCTGCGCTACTTTGGTCCGACTTCAGCCTTTGTTCAGGCTCCTAAATAGCATCCAAGTTGGATCAAGTCAGAAGGAAGTCACAGGGCAAAGTCGTACGACTTTGGCCTCAGAGAAGTGTAGACTGAGCATAAAGCGGTGTCATATTTAATGCACAGGAAGTAAGCAGAGGAGTTTCAGCAGCATGAAGGTCAGATGCAGATCAGTATGTGTTACAAGGCAGAGCAGAGGCACTCTGGGGAAATAAGTGCAACCTCAGAAAACGGAGTAACTTTACAGGGCAAAGTATATAACAGGTAGGCAGTAGGAACTAGAGCAATGGGCTTATACCAACCAATTTGGTCCACTCACCATTTGTACCCAGGAGGTGGAAGTATGTTCCCTTGTGAGTCCATAGGAGGCGCTCTTCCTTGGCTCCGTATATGTAAAGCATATGCCTCCCTCTCGTCCCGCCGAACCCCACTGCAACAAGCAAACTTACTCCATGTGTTCTCCTCCATTCGGGAGGGCGCAGGGATGGAGTCTTGGGGTCTGGGGCTGGCTGGGGCCGCGGTTACCTGTCTCCACACAGCACTATCATATGGTCGGTCCGGCCGCAGCGGAAGGAGAGGGGGCAGCCGGCTGACCTCTAGCCAAGTCAGGTAGCCCAGGGTGTGAGAAGAGGACTGCTCCATCTTAAGAGGGCTCCTCAGTCTTCTCAGCAGCTCCAATTTTGCATCACTGTAAGGAGGGCTCTGGAGTAATATCCGATGGTTTCCACGGGGCGCAAAGCCAGGGGAGTGAACTGGAGGATCAGGTAGCAAAGGTACAGGATGGGGGGAGGGAATTACTGCTGTTGACATGTCTGTAAACCTGGAAAGACCTGAAACACAAATCAAGCTTTAAAGTCAGGTCAAACCTGACCCATAGATTTATACTAATGCCGCGTACACACGTCTGGACTTTCCGTCAGAAAAGGTCAGACGGAATCATTCTGTCGGATATTCCGATCGTGTGTGGGATAATCTGACGGACCTAGAAATAGAACATGCTTTAAATCTTTCAGACGGAATGAATTTCTATTGGGAAAACCATTTGTCTGTATGCTGGTCCGACGGACCAAATACGACGCAAGGGCAGCTATTGGCTATTGAACTTCCTTTTCTAGTCCCGTCGTACGTCATCGCGTTCAAAGCGAACGGACTTTGGTTCGATCGTGTGTGGGCAAGTCCGTTCGGTCGGAACTCCGTCAGGAAGACCGTCTGAGTTTATTCTGAAAGTGTGGTTGTGTGTACGTGGCATAAGAGAGATAAAGGGGAACAGTAAAGCCCAATCATTGTGCAACACTACATAACAAGCATGGCCTGCATCTATAATAAGCGAAAATGGCTGCCCCCATGTCTAAATATATTTACGAACTACACACCCACAAAAATTTGATTTCCAAAACATTTGGTCACCCTGATAAGATTATTTAAGCCCCAACCACCCTATACAGAGGGGAAAAATGGAGGCTGCCATTGCTGACCTCCTTCTTCTAGTGTTCGGACATAGAACTAGTATGCAGCTAGCCAAATCAGAGAAAAGTTATAACTTTTATCTACATAAAGATCAGTGATTTAATAGGTATAGAAGCCTGTGGATCAACATACCAGGTAAGTTATTTCACAGGCCGAGCTGCAGATTGAAAACATCCGCTAAGGCTACAGCACCATCATCTGGCAGAGGGAGAATACTGCAGCCTGCAAGCATGATAGAAAAAACGCTTAGGGCCCATTCACACTTCTGTATGTGGAAATGCGCATTGCTACAAAGCATCTGCTCTATGTGCTGTGAAAGTCATTGTGAACGGCACTCCAATGCATTGTACAGTTAAGTACAATGCACCACAACGCTTATACTGTGCATTGTGGTGCACTGCATTTTGAAAGAAATGTTATATTTTTTTAAAAACATTGTAGTGTGTTGGCATGCTCTGCTGATTTTATCATCCAATCATGTGCAAGCTAAAATGCGTTTTTTATTTTCCTTGCATGTCCCCCTCGGATCTACAGCGACTGCACTTTCAAGTGCACTTGCAGTGCAAAGTGGATTTTCATTTAGTAAATAACCCCCATTGCATAGTAATGCTCAGATGCTTAACCCATGTGCATTAAAGCACCGCAAAGGAATGCTTAAGTGTGAATAGGCCCGCAAAGATTTTGGGGTATGTACATGATTTGGTTAAAATCGACATTTAGGTTCACATTATCTAGCTAGGATTAGCACTACTTCCTATGAAAAATATTATTTATTAATAAACTATGCAAAGGAAAAAAGAAACTAAAAAGGGGTTCTAACCTTTCCCTACTGTAACCAAAACTTTTTAAAAAGTTATAGTTTTAAATACACTTTAAATCGAGGGCTGCATGCGCCCCATGTACAGAAACAAGGCAAGTGGAAATGCTGTGCTATACCCCATAGCAACCACTGAGAGAGGTGTTAGGCTCCATTCACACTAGCGTAGTTTTTTGATGCATTTTGCAGAAATGCAGGGACATTTTTTAACATGGGTTCCTATGGAACATGTTCACATCAATGCATTTTTGTTCCTCTGCATTTTTGGAAAGGGTCGGGGTATTTTTTTCATGCAAAATGCAGCATTTTGCATGTAATAGAAGTCAATGGACCCGCATCCAAAACGCAAGTGCCGCGTTTTTACCGTGATTTGCGTTTTTTTTTTTTTTTTACACTGTATATAGCTGGTTGCTAAGCAACCAATGTAAAAAAAAAAAAAAGTAAAAAAACGCAAAACGTGTGTCCAAAAACGCGGCAAGCACAGCAAAAACGCTCAAAAGCAAAATGCATATATGTGAATCGAGCCTTAGGGTAGATGACTATCACAGTGAATGAAGTTCTTTGGATTAGGAACAGATAAAAGTTACAGATAAACTCACCAGTCTAGTAGAGGCGACTCCACATTGTTTGAAGGCATGTGTATGTGTGTGTTTGCTATCCATGGCGACAGCCCGGGGAGGGGAGGTGTATGTGTGCTCATAAATCTGTGCTCAGTGTGTGGTCAGGGTAACATAACAATGAATGGACTGCTTCTTATACCAACCACACACTCTATATTTGTCTGTACATTTTTCCAGATCTGGAATATTCAAAAAGTGGGAGCATAAATGCAATCTACAGTATATTAGGACCCATACCACAATATTATTTAGCAGAATTATGTAAAAGGGTGAGTTCAATGGGGCAAATTTAGAAAGTGAAAGATTGGCCAATTGTGAATGCTTGGTTAATGTTGCATTCCCTTCTTTATAAGTAAAAATAAAGTATGCAAACCCCAAACTTTTTTTAATTTTGGATAGAGAGGGGATGGAGCTAGAACCCTTTGTCAGGTTTTCATTGCCTGTATCCCTGTTGGGTTGATTCACTCTCTTTTTCCTGGTGGCCATTGTCACTGGGACAGAAAATTATAGGAATCCAAAATCTTAAGCCAGACATATATGGATCAAAATTTGGTGGGTTCTAGATGAATTTCAATCCATGTATGGGCACCCTGGTTATACAGAAGATGATCTAGAGATCGACTTCTGCACAACCACCCTGTTGTTTTTTTCCCCAAATGATCAGTGCTGCCATCTATAGCCAGTAACACTGATTATTGTGCTCTGAAGGCTCCCCACCGTGAGAACACAACTCATTGGGAGTGATTCCCTCATCTTCCTCAATGTATGGATGGGGGAATTGGCAAATTTTTTTCATTCAACCCACAGGTTGAAGAGAAAAAAAAAAAAAAAAAAAAACGTATGGTCTTCCTTATGTCGCGTACACATGATCGGAAATTTGGCCAGCAAAAGACAGATGAGAGCTTTTGGTCGGAAAATGTGTATGCTCCATCTGACTTTTGCTGGCCGAATTCCAGCCAGCAAAAGATTGAGATTATGTTCTCAATTTTTCGGTCGGAAAAAGTTCCGATTGGAAATTTTTCGATCGTCTGTAGCAATTCCGACGTGCAAAATTTCTACACATGCTCGGAAGCATTGAACTTAATTTTCTCGGCTCATCGTAGTGTTGTACGTCACCCCTTCTTGACAGTCGAAAGTTCAACAAACTTTTGTGTGACCGTCTGTATGCAAGCCAAGCTTGAACGGAAAAAACATCCAAGATTTTTCTGATGGAAAATCCGCTCGTGTGTACATGGCATTAGAGTTACCACCAGGTTAAATCTTCCAATGGAGACACTATTCATCATTCATCCTGTTGTGTCTCCGGAATAGGAAGTGAATGGAAATTTTTCCAGTGGGAAACTGGGGGTGTGGGGCAGAGGTATGTATACACTATGCTTTTTCCAAATATCTACAACTTCATAAAAAAAAGTTATAGTTCCTCTGAGAAAAATGGTACCAGGTTATACTCTTATGCCCATATGAAATTTTTTTTCTTAATTCTTTATGTATAAATATATAGAGTAACATCATTACTACATCTCAGAGCATTACCAATCAACCTACAAAAACAAACAACATTTAGACACATTGCAGATTTAAGTTACAATTGGCTAATCATTAAGAATAAAAGCCTATGCAACTCTACTATATAGCGTAATGTCTAACTATTATTCTATACAACTATATTAACTGCTTTACTCTAAATTTTCAAACTATGCCACGATAGGAGTACGTATTTGTTATTCCATTTTCTCCAACTCTCTTTAAAAAAAAAAAAAAAAAAAAAAAAAAAACACCCTACCACCACTAAAAAATAAAAAAAGGAAAAAAAAATAAAAACACCAAAAAGCCCTCCCCTGGCATCTCTCTCAGGTCCTATGTATCCCCTACCCGCCTGAATATTATCCCTCCAATTATAGAGGGAACTGACCTTTATACAAGCAGTATGGAGTCCAAGTCTTCCAATATTTCTCACTCTGTTCTTTCATTGGACATGGGATCTTCCATTTCCTGGATTTCTGCAATTCTAGCCATCCAGTGAGATTTAGTGCAGGTATACATGCTTTTGCAGCCGTTAAACTGTGTCTTTATAACTTTTATTGGATGAGGGTTTATCATGGAGTAAATATGCTACAGGCTTCCTCTCAAGAGACACACCCATTAGCTCTTTAACCGTCTGTTCAACCATGTGCCAAAAGTCACTTAACTTCAGACACTACCAAAAAATATGAAATGGGGTACCCTCCGATTCCGACAGCGCCAACAGACACCTGGAGTCTGAGGAAACCGACGATGTAGTACTGATGGAGTTTGGTACCATCTTGTAAGGAGTTTATATCCTCCTCCTTGATATCTGCTCGCTACTGAGGCCTTATGAGAAAATAATACAAATTCTATCTTTTTGAGTTTGCGTGAAGTTACCTTGTAGATCTTTCTCATTGCTGAAGAAAAGGAAGATCCTGTGGAGCAGTGGCCATTATTAACAAGGAGTACAGACATGATAGTGAATGTCTCGTTGGCGAGGCAGGTCTATTCTAAGTCCAAACTGTGGGAAAAATTACTACCAATTTCTTGGTTTGTCATGAGCTGATTTTCTTGACAAAAATGCAACAGACGGGAGGAGCCCCGCTGAAAAAGTATATGAAATTGAAGATCGTTCAAAAAAAAAAAAAAAAAGGAGAAAAACGGTACTCTTTCCCCTAGACATAACACACATGCATACACATTTTTCATTTATTTTGCTGCCGTTTTTTTTATTTTTTTTTTTTTTTTTTTAACTGAGCTTTTTAATAGGCCCCTTGCCTGTGCTGCATGTGGACAACATGATATAGTCTGTATACATAAAGGGAGAATGTTTAACATGGGGAGTGATAAAGAGCTTGTAAATGTTCTTTGTTTTCTTTTTGACAATAGAAGTGGAGAAAGAAGCAGCCACAGAATTCCATTCTGAACAGCAACAAAAACCCTACTTTCCTAACCGACTCCATGGCAGCATACGTATGGGTTAACCCCACCTCCATTCCTCCCCTATAGAACCCCACTCCCATAAATCTTTTCTCTGAGCCAGAGGCCGCGTTCCTTTTTTGTCCTCCTCATAAGGACCAGTTTGGTTATTCGACTACCTGAAGTTTTCCCTCTCTGCGAACAAGACGGGCCAACGGCGACCACTGAGAAGACAGGTCATGATACTCCGATAAGCCTTAGGCCCCTTTCACACAGGCGTGTCCGTGTACAGTCCGCTTTGCTCCGCAGGGATCGCTCCGTTGATCCCTGCTGAGCCTGCGGATGACAGGTCTGTCTCTGCATACTGTGCAGGGATGGACCTGTCAGAGCTCCGCTCTCCTCTATGGGGGAAATCGGATGAAAACCGACCGCTTGTCCGTTTTCATCCGATCCACCAGACGGATGGAAAATAGGGTTTCCATCTGTCTGAATTTAGCGGATCGGATGTCAGCGGACATGTCACCGCTGACATCCGTCGCTCTTTCCAAGAGGCCACGAGAAGGATGAATAACATTCTTAACCACAAGGTGAGGGTAGTATATTAGTATGAAAAGAGCAAGATTTTGACAAGGATCAATGATATACATACCTGTCTGTACAGTAAGCCAAAAAGCTACAGTATGTGCAAAGTGTAGTAATCCATAGCAAATAAGCAGAATTACGTTTTCACTGATCTGACTTCAGTAAGCTGAAGTTTGATCGTGCGGTTATTGCTGCTCTTTGCAATTTCCAGTTGTCCTTTGTGTTGTCTTACTGAAAAGGTCCTTTTGTTCCATTTTGTAACTTACAGCAGAAAAATTACACCTGAAATCTAGTAGGTTAGTGAAAGCATCTTCACTTTCCTGTGAAGTTATATACTGTATACTGCTGATTACCTGGCACTTTCATACACACAGCCATATATGTAGGCGTGGCCAATGGATAGTCTCTGACCATCTCCTGTACCACGTATGCAGTCTCTGACCATCTCCTGTACCATGTCCCCAGTCTCTGACCATCTCCTGCATCATATCTGCTAGAGGTGCACTGCATGGAAATTTTGCTAATACTATTAGCAATGAGTTATATAAAAATGTATGTTTTATTTAAAGTATCTAAAAATATCAATATTTTTTAAAAACAGTAATTTTCGGTATCGGTTTCGGCCTAGTGTATTTTTCATATCGGTCATTTTCGGTATCGGCTTAGTGTTTTTTTCATTTTCGGTACCAAAAAACCCATTCAGTGCACCCCTACTTACAAAGCTGCTGTCCAAAAGTGCCCCTTATGCTCCTTCACCAGAGTGGGAGGAACTCTAATACAGGTGGTGTGTTAAAGGCAGGATCAGGTGAAGACAGAAGGAAAAAGCCTAAAAATAGGAAAAACGAATGCAGCCACCACATTCTGATTGGTTAGCTTCAATATATTAGATTTTTGTTTTTGGGGTTAATACCGCTTTCAGGTAATTGTAACAAGCAGTTTTACTTACCTGATCCCCTGCAGGCTTCCTCCCTGCAGTAAGATCAGGTCTTGATAGCAGCACACAAACAAATACTCTTGCGCGCAAGTGTGATGTCCGGATGGTCTAATGTTCAAGGGATAGTTTCTCAGGCCTTGCTGCCCTCCAGGATAGGGGTATCCTAGCAGTCATTAAAGAAAAGAGGGCGCAACGCTTTGCGAAAGCCTCCTAATGGTGGCAATCGGTTTAGGTGTCAACATGTCCAGAAAGTAAAGGAGAGGACAGGACGCAAGGACCACTGCTGGCTGATTCGTTTTCAAAGGGATACCTTCTTCCTCAGAGGCTCTTTCTCACAGCCCCTTCTCCTTGAGTATCCAGTCACAGGCACTGTGACATCATCAATTACAATGCAGGGCCAATAGCTAGTATAACTGAAGTTGAGACAAACATGTGATAGTGTCCAATTCTTCCTGTAGGTGGCAGTATAACCAAACAGGCACTTCCTGTGTTGTCCTTCCCACATGTTTTATTATTCTTTAAAACCAACTATAAAGTAGAATGATTATAATTTTTTTTTTTTATTTATTAATGTTCCACAAAAGACATAAAAACACTAAATCCAAAACACATCAGAAGCAGAGAATTATTTCCTAATAACCCATGATTAATATATAAATAATACAATAAAACATATATTTCTGCTTTACATTTACAGTCAGATAATATTGCAAAGTGACGTACTTTTCGATACTATACATTTTTACATTAAAATTTTCTGTTGAATTGGCACAGAGACCAGAAGGAAACCTGGACAGAGGAATATGGCATCTTCATTTGTAGCGCTTCTGCTGAGAATGCGGATTGCCTAGCTGTCTCTGGCATCCAGACTGACTCACTGAATTGGAACGAGCACATTAACCACTTAAGGACCGGAAGGATTTGCCCCCTTCCTGACCAGGTCATTTTTTGCGATACGGCATTGCGTCGCTTTAACTGACAATTGCACGGTCGTGCAACCCTGTACCCAAACAAAATGTCCCTTTTCCCACAAATACAGACTAAATGATATACACTGATTTGGGATATTTTGTAGCTGACTACATTTTGGCCTAAATTTTATGAAACATCATTTGTTTATAAAATTTTGTCAAGTGGATTTTTTTTTTTTTTTTTTTTTTTTTGTAAACCTTTACCATATTCTTGTTTTATTTTTTTATAAATGGTGAGCAAATACTACTAAAACAAAGCTCTGTGTGTGTGAGGGGGAGAATGATATAATCTTAATTTGGATACAGTGTTGCATGACCGAGCAATTGCCAGTTAAAGTAGCATAAAATGCCCTGGTCATGAAGGGGGGTAAAACCTTCCAGAGGTCAAATGCTTTGATGAAGCTGGCTGAAAGTTCTGCAAATGCTTTGTTAAATCTTACTGTTCACGCAGCTCTTATACAAGCTGAAGCCCGTGTGAAACAGGCCTTCTACACTTTACCTTTCACTGGTCATAATGTTATGGCTGATCGGTGTACAGTATATCGTCACACTGCAGCACTCTTGCATACACTGACAAAGGCAATCATTTTTATTTGTGAACTGCTGCATGCCTAAGCACGCTTCTTTTTTTTTTTTTGGTGAAACACTCCCTCTAAATTATATTACCCAGACTGCTCTTCCTGTACCCTCCTGTATTTTAATGTGTTTGTATTAAGACAAAGTATTTAATGTTTACTTGTGTACATACTGTACATTTTTCATGTGTAGCTTTTGTTGTCACTATTGTTTTGTAAATTTCTGAATTATTAAAAGGGTAACTTCATGTTCTGACAAATGTTTGGGGAGGGGTGTCCCTGGGCAGTGTGGTATATAACCTGCCAATTTTGGGAATGAGGTATGGCATATACCCTGTTAATGAGAAGGTGCGGGAGGGCATATACTATGACTATGGGATCAGGTGGTGGGGTATTTGTGCCCTGCCTCTGGAAGGAAACTTTAGAGCAAGGTATAGTCTCACTATAGTCCTGCCCGGGGAACAGCACTGCACCTCTGCAATGGCAAATAACTGTCACAGGTTCTTGGAAACCTGGGAAAATAATATAAAGGCTGTCTGAATCTTTTCTGATCTGAAAATGCTCCTTTTCCGGCTTCCATACCAGCCTGCAGGCTTCAATCCTTGAACAGGAATAAGGCTCTAAATCAAAAGTTATACTGCGGCAGGTTTTGCTCCCCTGGGCGAATCGCTGAAGCTGTACGTCGGCCGCTTTTAAGAGCACTAGGCGGCAGCGCTTCGACGGAGCTGCTACATGTCCAAGCGGCCACGATGTCCGCCTGACACCCGCAATCTCTCTTGAGAGAGAGACAGACAGAACGGAGATCTGTCCATGTCAATGGACAGATCTCCGTTCTGTCAGGAGTGAAGGGACAGATCTGTTGGTTTATACTGGTTATGAGCAGCGATCGGTCTCCTCCTCTGGACAGTCCCAACCCCCTCACAGTTAGAAACACTCCCTAGGACACACAATTAACCCCTTGATCGCCTCCTAGTGTTAAAGTGGAAGTAAACCCTCCTATTGTTTTCAGCCAAGGAAGCTGCCATCTTTGCCTTTGTTTAATCTTCAACTGCCACGGTGCTGCACATGTGATCTGTTATGACACCAGCCATTGGATGGTTTGACTGTTTGGTTGAGAGCAAAGCCAATGTGCAGTTAGCATTCACGGCATGCCTCTTTTTTTTTAAACTGTTTAAATCGATGGGTTTACTTCCGCTTTAACCTCCTTCCCTGCCAATGACATTTATACAGAAATCAGTGGCTATTTTTAGCTCTGATTGCTGTATAAATGTCAATGATCCCAAAAAAGTGTCTGACTTGTCTGCTGCAATGTCGCAGCCCCGCAAAAAATCACTGATCACTGCCATTACTAGTAAAAAAAATTTATAATAATAATGCCAAATCTTCCCCTATTTTGTAGACCCTATAACTTTGCGCAAACCAATCCATGAGGGCTTATTGCGATATTATTATTATTTATTTTTTTTTACCAAAAATATGTAGAATACATATCGGCCTAAACCTGAGGAAGAAATGTTTTATTTTTTTTGGATACTTATAGCAAAAAATTATTTATTTTATTTTTTTCAAAATTTGTCACTTTTCTTCTTTTTTTTTTTTTTTTTTTTTATAGCGCAAAAAATAAAAAACCGCAGAGGTGATCAAATGCCACCAAAAGAAAGCTATTTGTGGGAAAAGGGACATTTTGTTTGGGTACAGGGTTGCACGACGTGCAATTGTCAGTTAAAGCGACGCAATGCCGTATCGCAAAAAATGACCTGGTCAGGAAGGGGGCAAATCCTTCCGGTCCTTAAGTGGTTAATGTGCTCGTTCCAATTCAGTGAGTCAGTATGGATGCCAGAGACAGCTAGGCAATCCGCATTCTCAGCAGAAGCGCTACAAATGAAGATGCCATATTCCTCTGTCCAGGTTTCCTTCTGGTTTCTGTGCCAATTCAACAGAAAATTTTAATGTAAAAATGTATAGTATCGAAAAGTACGTCACTTTGCAATATTATCTGACTGTAAATGTAAAGCAGAAATATACGTTTTATTGTATTATTTATATATTAATCATGGGTTATTAGGAAATAATTCTCTGCTTCTGATGTGTTTGGATTTAGTGTTTTTATGTCTTTTGTGGAACATTAATAATAATAAAAAAAAAATAATAATCATTCTACTTTATAGTTGGTTTTAAAGAATAATAAAACATGTGGGAAGGTCAACACAGGAAGTGCCTGTTTGGTTATACTGCCACCTACAGGAAGAATTGGACACTATCACATGTTTGTCTCAACTTCAGTTATACTAGCTATTGGCCCTGCATTGTAATTGATGATGTCACAGTGCCTGTGACTGGATACTCAAGGAGAAGGGGCTGTGAGGAAGAAGGTATCTCTTTGAAAACGCATCAGCCAGCAGTGGTCCTTGCGTCCTCTCCTTTCTGGACATGTTGACACCTAAACCGATTGCCACCATTAGGAGGCTTTCGCAAAGCGTTGCTCCCTCTTTTTTCTTTAATGACTGCTAGGATACCCCTATCCTGGAGGGCAGCAAGGCCTGAGAAACTATCCCTTGAACATTAGACCATCCGGACATCACACTTATGCGCAAGAGTATTTGTTTGTGTGCTGCTATCGAGACCTGATCTTACTGCAGGGAGGAAGCCTGCAGGGGATCAGGTAAGTAAAACTGCTTGTTACAATTACCTGAAAGCGGTATTAACCCCAAAAACAAAAATGTAATATATTGAAGCTAACCAATCGTAGGATGTGGTGGCTGCATTAGTTTTCCTATTTTTAGGCTTTTTCCTTCTGTCTTCACCTGATCCTGCCTTTAACACACCACCTGTATTAGAGTTCCTCCCACTCTGGTGAAGGAGCATAAGGGGCACTTTTGGACAGCAGCTTTGTAAGTAGGGGTGCACCGAATGTGTTTTTTGGTACCGAAAATGAAAAATATACTAGGCCGATACCGAAAATGACCGATATGAAAAATGCACTAGGCCGAAACCGATACAGAAAATTACTGTTTTTAAAAAATATTGATATTTTTAGATACTTTAAATAAAACATACATTTTTATATAACTCATTGCTAATAGTATTAGCAAAATTTCCATGCAGTGCACGTCTAGCAGATATGATGCAGGAGATGGTCAGAGACTGGGGACATGGTACAGGAGATGGTCAGAGACTGGGGACATGGTACAGGAGATGGTCAGAGACTGCATACGTGGTACAGGAAATGGTCAGAGACTATCCATTGGACACTCCTACATATATGGCTGTGTGTGTGAAAGTGCCAGGTAATCAGCAGTATACAGTATATAACTTCACAGGAAAGTGAAGATGCTTTCACTAACCTACTAGATTTCAAGTGTAATTTTTCTGCTGTAAGTTACAAAATGGAACAAAAGGACCTTTTCAGTAAGGCTGGCTTCACACTGGGGCGGCGACGGTAAAGCAGCGCTATATTTAGCGCTGCTTTACCATCGTTTTACCCGCGGTATGCGGCCGCTAGCGGGGTGGTTTTAACCCCCTGCTAGCGGCCGCAAAAGGGTTAAAAACCTCTGCAAAGCGCCACTGCAGCGGCGGTTTGCGGGCGGTATCCCCGCGGTTTTCCATTGATTTCAATGGGAAGGAGCGGTATAGGAGCGGTGAACACACCGCTCCTTCACCGCTTCCAAGATGCTGCTAGCAGGACTTTTGTTTGCGGTCCTGCTAGCGCACCGCTCCAGTGTGAAAGCCCGCCGGCTTTCACACTGGAGTGAATGGGGCCGGTTTTTTCAGGCGGAATACAGGCGCTATTTTTAGCGCCGTACCGCCTGAAAACCGCCCCAGTGTGAAAGGGGCCTAAGACAACACAAAGGACAATTGGAAATTGCAAAGAGCAGCAATAACCGCACGATCAAACTTCTTCAGCTTACTGAAGTCAGATCAGTGAAAACCTAATTCTGCTTATTTTCTATGGATTACTACACTTTGCACATACTGTAGCTTTTTGGCTTACTGTACAGACAGGTATGTATATCATTGATCCTTGTCAAAAGCTTGCTCTTTTCATACTATATACTACCCTCACCTTGTGGTTAAGAATGTTATTCATCCTTCTCGTGGTCTCTTGGAAAGAGCGACGGATGTCAGCGTTGACATGTCCACTGACATCCGATCCGCTAAATTCAGACAGATGGAAATCCTATTTTCCATCCGTCTGGCGGATTGGATGAAAACGGACAATCAGTCAGTTTTCATCCAATCCTCCATAGAGGAGAGCAGAGCTCTGACAGGTCCATCCCTGCACAGTGTGGTTAGGAAAGTAGGGTTTTTGTTGCTGTTCAGAATGGAATTCTGTGGCTGCTTCTTTCTCCACTTCTATTGTCAAAAAGAAAACAAAGAACATTTACAAGCTCTTTATCACTCCCCATGTTAAACATTCTCCTTTTATGTATACAGACTATATCATGTTGTCCACATGCAGCACAGGCAAGGGGCCTATTATTAAAAAGCTCAGTTAAAAAAAAAAAAACTGCTGCAAAATAAAAGAAAAATTTGTATGCATGTGTGTTATGTCTAGGGGAAAGCGCAAGAGGATACCCTGGTATCATTTTTATCAGGGGAAATGTTTTTTTTGAACGATCTCCAATTTGATATACTTTTTCAGCGGGGCTCCTCCCGTCTGTTGCATTTTTGTCAAGAAAATCAGCTCATGACAAACCAAGAAATTGGTAGTAATTTTTCTGGACTTCCTCCACTGTGCTCATTTGGGTGCATATCTCCGTACTATGTCGGAGAAGGAATAGACCTGCCTCGCCAACGAGACATTCACTATCATGTCTGTACTCCTTGTTAATAACGGCCACTGCTCCACGGGATCTTCCTTTTCTTCAGCAATGGGAAAGAGATCTACAAATTAACTTCACGCAAACTCAAAAAGATAGAATTTGTATTATTTTCTCATAAGGCCTCAGTAGCGAGCAGATATCAAGGAGGATATAAACTACTTACAAGGTGGTACCAAACTCCATCAGTACTACATCATAGGTTTCCTCAGACTCCAGGTGTCTGTTGGCGCTGTCGGAATCGGAGGGTACCCCATTTCATATTTTTTGGTAGTGTCTGAAGTTAGGTGACTTTTGGCACATGGTTGAACTGACGGTTAAAGTGCTAATGGGTATGTCTCTTGAGAGGAAGCCTGTAGCATATTTACTCCATGATACACCCTCATCCAATA
Source organism: Lithobates sylvaticus (assembly GCA_028564925.1). Classification (NCBI taxonomy): domain Eukaryota; kingdom Metazoa; phylum Chordata; class Amphibia; order Anura; family Ranidae; genus Lithobates; species Lithobates sylvaticus. The sequence continues at coordinate 159,500,193 of CM053029.1, read as the reverse complement.
AAAGTTATAAAAACACAGTTTAACGGCTGCAAAAGCATGTATACCTGCACTAAATCTCACTGGATGGCTAGAATTACAGAAATCCAGGAAATGGAAGATCTCATGTCCAATGAAAGAACAGGGTGAGAAATATTGGAAGACTTGGACTCCATACTGCTTGTATAAAGATCAGTTCCCTCTATAATCGGAGGGATAATATTCAGGCAGGTAGGTGATACACAGGACCTGAGAGAGATGCCAGGGGAGGGCTTTTTGGTGTTTTTTTTTTTTTTTTTTTTTTTTTTTTTTTTTTAGTGGTGGTAGAGTTTTTATTTTATTTTTATTTTTTTAAAGAGTTAGAGAAAATGGAATAAGAAATACGTACTCCTATCGTGGCATGGTTTGAAAATTTAGGGTAAAGCAGTTAATATAGTTATATAGAATAATAGTTAGACATTACGCTATATAGCAGAGTTGCATAGGCTTTTATTCTTAATGATTAGCCAATTGTGACTTAAATCAGCAATGTATCTAAATTTTGTTTGTTTTTGTAGGTTGATTGGTAATGCTCTGAGATTTAGTAATGATGTTACTCTATATATTTATACATAAAGAATTAAGAAAAAAAAATTCATATGGGCATAAGAGTATAACCTGGTACCATTTTAACTTTTTTTTATGAAGTTGTAGATATTTGGAAAAAGCATAGTGTATACATACCTCTGTCCCACATCCCCAGTTTCCCACTGGAAAAATTTCCATTCACTTCCTATTCCGGAGACACAACAGGAAATTAGGGGAATTCCCCTTAATTGTCAGATGAATAGTGTCTCCATTGGAAGATTTAACCTGGTGGTAACTCTAATGCCATGTACACACGAGCGGATTTTCCATCAGAAAAATCTTGAATGTTTTTTTCCGATGGAATTCCCGCTCAAGCTTGGCTTGCATACATACAGTCACACAAAAGTTTGCTGAACTTTCCACCGTCAAGAAGGGGTGACGTACAACACTACGACGAGCCGAGAAAATTAAGTTCAATGCTTCCGAGCATGTGTCGAATTGTTTCCGAGCATGCATAGAAATTTTGCGCGTCGGAATTGCTACAGATGATCGAAAAATTTCCGATCGGAACTTTTTCCGACCGGAATCTTTTGCTGGCTGGAATTCGGCCAGCAAGTGTCAGATGGAGCATACACATTTTCCGACCAAAAGCTTCTCATCTGTCTTTTGCTGGCCAAATTTCCGATCATGTGTACGCGACATAAGGAAGACTATACGTTTTTTTTTATTTATTTTTTTATTCAACCTGTGGGTTGAATGAAAAAAATTTGCCAATTCCCCCATCCATACATTGAGGAAGAT